>JBAMJV010008979.1:0-32500 GCA_037951105.1 Echinarachnius parma | reverse complement strand
AAAAACGCTCTAAGAAGTTAACCACTTTAGTAACCATGGAAACATTGCATCTTCCCTCTGCAAATAGGTGGTGTGGCTAAAACAACGATAAGAGAAGGGGGCAATGGCAATGAATTCTACCCCAGGGTCTTCTTCATCCTCATCGTCATCATCACTGACATCATTATCATCATCATCGTCAACATGGTCACCACAATCTTCATCATAATCATCATCATCATCATATCATCACCACTAAATAACAGCGATTTTATATAAAGCAAAGGCTTCCTCACCCTCAGGTCAAATGCAGGTTGACATACAAAGAACCTTCAACACCAATGGCGTAGCGCCGGAGGGGGGGGGGGGCAATAAATACACAGAGTATGCCCCCCCCCCCCCCCCCCCCCCCCACAATAAGTCCGTCAACGATGTGCCTCTTTCTAGATCCTACAAACATGATCACGTATCACCGGGTAACGTTAACGGACGCCCGACGGTGAGCCAAATTATCAATCCGTTCGTAAATGCATTTCTTGTCCGTCAGGCGATGTCAATTGTCATCGACGATGGAAGATGTACGGTGTGCTATCCGGCGGAATGTTTTGCGCATGAAGCTATGGAGGCGACTTTCACCACCGGATTGATTCATGTATCGCAAACATTTCTATCCGTCGGGTATCCGTTTACGCTATCCGGTGATATGTGACAACGACAATAATCAGACTCGCTTGTCCAGTGTCACGAATTCACAATCATCGTGATCTGCGATCCTCAATTCACAAAACTGAGACAATTTACTTTACACTACGACTCCTTTCAATCCCGCTTTCAATATAATATGCGCATACTGAACACTTACAACTCAATTGAAACCTTATGCTCTGTGGGGCGGAGATGGGGCGGAGAGGGTTAACGATTTATAAACTGCGCGTGGTTTGGCAACAACAGTCGCCCATACCAAAGTTCCATTCCCATAAATAGAATTATCTATTGCGGGTGCACGGGGTCCTATATATACGTAAACAGGAACGCTACACGTATAATATAACATACTTGCATAGTAATGTCGACATATTATTTCGGAAGGACGCAATGAAAGTGATGGGAAATTAATTTTGTCCTTGCGCGCAATATTCTATTTTTATTGGCAATATTTACTGCCAATTAGAATGTTGTTTGACATGAGGATGGCAAATCTAACATCTAAAGGTGAAAGTGGGCCGTGCAGATAAGGAACGAGTCTTTTCCATGTAAGAATATGGTTATTAGTTATATAGAAAGTTAAAGGGATCTAGTAACATTGTCCAAATCCACAAAATCTAACTTAGAACTCTAGTGGTTCTCTCATACCTCATTGTATTGCCAATATAGAAGCATGGTTTAGGTTTCGAAAATTCCCTTTCGTTTCAAAAATTTACAGTTCGTTTTTCATTTCCTCACAATAACATTATTTCTTGAAGCGCCCTCTAAATCTAAACCAAAACTGAACTACGCATTTTTAAGTGGTGGAAAATCCATCGATATACATGTATTTGTATATCGATGGGAAAATCGCACACTGGGAAATCGGGATCATGCATAAGCCAGCACACAGGCCTATGTACAAAGATTACAGAATATCTCGCTGAAGAACCATCGCATAATTCGCGTTGTGTATATATAGATGTGGTGGATATAATGCATGTATACATCTAGACCGAAAGATCAGTATAATGTTCCGAGGGTTAGGTCCACTGAGACCTGTTTCATTATCATCTTACACTATCTTGTTGCCTCAGTATGACGTCATAATAATAAAGGATCCCTCCATAACAAGGTGGATTTTTCTGTCTAGTATACATCGTGTATCCGTTCCGCTTCCGAGTTGATATAAACATAATAGGCCTGTAGCTGTACTATATACATTATATTTTACAAAGAGTTATCTTGGTTAGAAATCAAAACAGTCCCCTATTGAGACATATCAACATACATTTACTAATTCAATTTAATCTGAGGCCGTCATCGACTCCCGCATCGACTTCCGCGGCAGTCAGCTTCCGATAGTGGCATCATAATCCATGCATTGTTATCGTTTCGCCATCGTATATATATAGTTTCATAGGCGGAAAAAGAAATAATTATCATTAAAGTGCGTTTATCAAAATGATTCTATAAACTGAATGCAACTTGCTTAACAAAAAAATAATAACGCTATTTTGTACTTTTTCGGAAGTTCGATTTTTTTCAAATGCAGAATGCCATAAATGATAAAGCAAACCAACACATAAACCAACCAACAAACAAACAAACAAACAAACATAATTTATACAAACAAACACAAACAAATAACACACACACACACACACACACATATATAAACATATACATATTTTTAAACTAGTGGTTTCGAACTGCACAGTGCACAGCGATTCCCATTATATCTAAACAAGCCTAAATGAAAACATCCGTAAATAAACAAGCCCTTGATTTACGAAATGAGGATAAGACTTGGTCGCGGATGAAATAGCCGAAATAAATTATTATCTTCGGATATATTGGTGAAGCGGAGAGAGCTAGTATACCTATTTTGGATCAGGATATTGACTGCGTGTATATACAAGGCGTAGCGACGGGGGGCATGGGGGCACGTGCCCCCCCCCCCCCCCCCCCCAAGAATTTGAAGATTTGTTTTATTATAGAAAACATTTTTTTAACAAAACAAAGAAATACACAAGGTGTGTCCCCAATAATTTTGCGTGCCCCCCCCCCCAATCAGTCCGACCACGCTACGCCACTGTGTATAGGCCTATTGCAGATGGAAATATAAGATTCTCACCAAACGTATTGTATATAACTGCGGAGTACAAGTAGACTTAAATGGGATGTGTTCTTTTCATTTAAAGGGATAGTAGGGAAGTTCATGAAATATTTATTGTCAGGTAGCCTAACTAACAATTTAGTGTAGAAATTGATTCTCATGAGCCAATCAATGACTCGTATTTGACTAAATCATATGACACAATAATTATAATGGTTTCATGTTTCTATTGGGGAAACAAGTAATTATTGCAATGGAAAACAGATATCACTGCAGTTTATTTTGAATCACTTCTCCCATCAACTCACACACAAACACACACACACACACACACACACACACACACACAAACACACACACACACACACACACACACACACACACACACACTCACACACACAAGCATGTCAGTTCGTGTGAATGTGGTCCGCTGAACCAGTCAGTGGTGATTGCTGAACCAACATGCATTGCGTTCACATCAGATCAGAGGACCTTATTACTTTTGTTTCTTGGAAAGTTAATGTATATTTATTCTATAATTTCATGATGTGGACTGAGGAGATGTGACTTCGTAAGATATGACCAATCAAACCTGTCTATAAAGCAGCTAGCAGTCACCTGTCTATAACAGCCAACCTGCCTACAGTGGACATTACATGTGATCCCCTGCAGAGAAGGAATAACGAGTTTCATTCATACGAGATCCGACCAAGGAGGTATAAGACACTAAATAGGCATTAAACATTATACATCTGACTGGTCGCATGGATAATTATGGCGACAATATTATTATGAACACTAGTTTCAACAGTTGCCCTCAACTCTGGCGTATAGTGTGAAACAAATTGATGGAGGAGTGTACAATAATTCGTTCTTTTGGCAACGAGCGAGGACAGCTTTTCAATCGTCCTCGCTTTCAAACAAAAAGAGGGGAATGTGAGTTGCTGTTTTTTCATAAGAGATCCGACGTTAGACATTAACATCATTTGTCACTCGGTCATAAAAATATATGACAACATAAGAACTTCATATCTTTCCACAGTTTTGCCCACAACTTAGGCATGTAATGTGCACGCAACGACGCAGGGGTGTATGAATTAAGTTCACTTCGCAACAAGCGGCGCGAGGGCATCTTCGATCGTCACCGCGCTCGTAACTATCGGAGATTCAAACTTCGGCGGCCATTCTATTGATTCAGCTTGTCGGGGAAAATTAAAATGTAAGACAAATTATGAGTCCCCTTTGGCCTAGTCAATGCTGCAGCTCACTGCCTTGCCCAACCTCATCCGGTAGAGAGAAAGAAGAAAAAAAGAGGTGATGAAAAGTTTAGTTCCAAAAAGCGATTAACGCCTTTACGCCAGCTTTGAAAATGTTTGGGTAAAGGCCCCTTTTGCATAGAACTTGCACAGTGCCTTTTAAATGATATACACTTACCATGCTCATTACGATATGCCAGGGTAAATTGCTGAATGTATGATTACTTGTCACACCGTTTGTTTGTTTCATTTTATTTCTGCGTTTTCAAAATAATGCTCAAAGGAACAAGATGAAGTTCAAACAAATGCAGGAGACCGCCATTTTGAGCGGCATAATTCATTATAAGTTTGAAATCCACGACGGCCTAAATCATCGAATAAATCTGGGCCCCAGATTTATTCCGATCGGATATATTTATTGATATTTCAGCCGTTTATTCTGTAATTAAAATATATAAGAATAAGAAGGGGAATTATCGACAATAACTATCTAATCATATTATTTTCTTATTACCATCTTTACATTTCTTCCGCTTCGATAGCAAGTATTTATCTCAAATGTACACAATGGAGATACTGCGTTCTGCTACACGCAGCTCTCCAATTCTTATCCAATCTCGGGAGGGAAACAAATCTTTAAACGGATGCAGCATCGTCCGAGGAAGATGCACGATGCATCATTGGCGGCCATCTCGCCTCATCCCTTCCCTCAGTTCTTAACCCGCTGAAAGCCACTTGACCAAGTTCTACTGACAATAACTAAGGCTAAAAGATATATATTAACTTTGCTGACATGTGCACAAACTGGCAAATGGTTGATAAAACGTGTATTTCTGTGATCTGATATGTGCACTGAGTGATGTGTGTACATTCCCATGCATGGTAAATGATTATCACCCGGGTATAATGAGCGTAAATGCAAAGTGGTATTTGTCAACTATATATGCCCGAATATGAGATGGTTTTGCCCGAATATGACATGGATTTGTCCGAATTTTATATCGTTTTGCCCGAAAAAGTCGTTTTCAAAACTCCAGGGGGGCTGCAGCCGCCAGCTCCCCCCCCCCCACCCCCCACCCAGCCCAGCCCAGCCCAGCGTCCTATGTCTATGGCTATGGGTGTGAGAAGATAGTTAGTGGGAGAGACTGTCAAACAAAAAAAAAACATGGGGAGAGCTTCCCGCGCTCGTAAAAGGAGTGAGGAAGACTGAAATATGGGGGATATAAAACTTGACATTTCGATGTCTTAAATACATTTCATTCCATCCAGACACGCGGAATCCCGCAACTGATAAATCAGGTTAATACTCTTCCCGAATATAATACAGGAAAGTATGAAGGAAGCATGTGCAAATCCGCCTCAAATCCGACTAATACGTTTGGATTTATGATACAGACGGTTGGGTTAAAGATAGTTCGGAATCAGACGTACGTGCGGTGCAATTATACCATGTATACGAACAGTGCGAAATAGTTAGGAATGGCGAACCGCATTGTAGCATTTCGGACAGTTCCCTCTGGATCACCACGCATGACACAGTTCCCTCTGGATCACCAGACATGACACAGTTCTCTCTGGATCACCACGCATCACACAGTTCCCTCTGTATCACCGCGCATGACACAATTCCCTCTGGATCACCACGCATGACACAGTTCCCTCTGGATCACCACGAATGACACAGTTCCCTCTGGATCACCACGCATGACACAGTTCCCTCTGGATCACCACGCATGACACAGTTCCCTCTGGATCACCACGCATGACACAGTTCCCTCTGGATCACCACGCATGACACAGTTCCCTCTGGATCACCACGCATGACACAGTTCCCTCTGGATCACCACGAATGACACAGTTCCCTCTGGATCACCACGCATGACACAGTTCCCTCTGGATCACCACGCATGACACAGTTCCCTCTGGATCACCACGAATGACACAGTTCCCTCTGGATCACCACGCATGACACAGTTCCCTCTGGATCACCACGCATGACACAGTTCCCTCTGGACCACCACGCATGACACAGTTCCCTCTGGACCACCAGGCATGACACAGTTCCCTCTGGATCACCACGCATGACAATCGCTCATAGTTTATAGTTCGGATTATTGGACGTCTGTGTCATCTTGCGAACAGTGCGAAATACACACTGTCTCAGTGTTGTATATTCTCAACAAAAAGCCTATACAGGGTGGCCCCCAAAAACCGGAACGGGACACTTCCCAAAATATAGTAACAAATCGATTATGTCCGTCGAATAGAGTGTCCTTTCCAATGAAAAACGATACCAAGAACAGTAATTTTGGACGAGTAGTTTTTGTTGTAGGACGTCTTAAGTGAGAGCATGTCAGGTTCCCATTTTGTTCATTTTTTACCAAGTCACAGCTTGATAAATCGCACTTCCTGCCCGTCATAGCACAGAACAACTATGCCCATTCTCTCGGCACATAGTTGAACGCACACTAACAATGGCGCGCGTATAGCTCGTTGTTTGAGGCTATGACGGGCAGTAAGTGTGATTTATCAAGCACTGACTTGGCAAAGATTTACAAAAAAAGGGAACCTGACATGGGGTCACTCACAGCGCCCTAAAACAAAAACTACACGACCAAAATTACTGTTCTTGGTGTCGTTGTTCATTGGAAAAGACACCCTATTCGATGGACATAATCATTTTGTTACTATATTTTGGGAAGTGCCCCGTTCCGTTTTTTGGGGCCACCCTGTATAGGCCCTATATAGTTTGGAATGTCCGGACAGGTTTGGACTGGTTTAAACCACCCTGTACATACCTTCCCACACATGGACTAGTTTAAACCACCCTGTACATACCTTCCCACACATGGACTGGTTTAAACCACCCTGTTCATACCTTCTCACACATGGACTGGTTTAAACCACCCTGTACATACCTTCCCACACATGGACTGGTTTAAACCACCCTGTACATACATTCCCACACATGGACTGGTTTAAACCACCCTGTACATACCTTCCCACACATGGCAATCTTTAATTTGGTCTGCAAATAGACGACGATGATACCTCAATATCGTTAATTACAGACCTAACTAATCCAAAGATGCATATTGAAGATTCTAGAAGCATTAGAATTGAGCATCAAGGACTAATTATAATTGCACGGATTAGACGCATGTAAATAACCTTACATATCTTGTGGAGGTAACGGCATTGATTTAATTTGCATCGGCAGTTCTTTAATTAAATTAACCGAGGGTACAATAATTAAATACTGACTGCTAATGCATGTTACTATACGGCTATAAAGCGCAGCACTTGGCGTAGCGCGGTCGGACCATCGATGTATACCACTTTTATATTTCGTTGGGTCGGACTGATTTGGGCACACAAAACTTTTCTTTTCTCTATTTTTTGTGTTGGGGGGGGGGGGGGGGGGAAGTTGGTGGGGTACTCAATGTATTTCTTAATTTTGTACATAAATCCCCCTTATGGGGAGCACGTGCCTCCACCCCACCCCCCCCCCCCCCTCCACATACACACACACACACACACACACACACTTTTTTTTTTTTTTTTAAGTGAAAAAAAAACACACACACACACCCACACACACACACACACACACACACCGAACCCCCGTATAACTACGCTACTGGCTATAAGCGCAATGTTTTTGTAAAGCAAACAGCCTTGTGTAGAGCTATGAGGTTTGCCAGGGATGTGAATTTTGTTTTAAATCAAAATTGCGATAACATTACACAACTAACACAAGTCTATGTATCTGTCCATTCAGGTCATTTTTTAAAAACAAGACTGGAGTGAATTCAACAAGCGAAATGTTGCAAAATGCATAATTTTGATATTGCCGACAGTGAATTCTCATTTTGTTTGGAGGATAGGGTGTTTTATCTTGAGGCATGCATGCATAAATGTCATTGGTGTATTCTCCTTTTTTGTTATACAATTTTGCAATATTTTGCTTTTGACTTGGCCCCAATATATTTAGGTGTAATGCACATTCCACAATTACACAATCATTACAAACAGGATATCAATGCAATGAGGAATAGACAGGCTTTCCGGTGATACCAAATCCATGTAGGATAATAATGTAACAAGAGAGATATGAACGCTAAAACTTAGATTGCGGAACTTATTTTGAGGGGTTTAAGGCGAATTAATATTCTCCACTACATAAAACGATATCATTATAGTCGTGAACACTGCTCTGCACTATAGGTATACCGTGCTTTATGATGACATGCGAAATCGAGTTTTTCCAACATGTCTTTTCCCTTATATACACGAGTATAAATCTAATTTAACATCCATCCGCCCCCTACACAAATTAATGTAAGGAGAAATCACTATTCCATATTTCAGTGACGCGAATGTTATCCCTTGGTATATGGAGGAGTCGAGGTGCATGATGGGAATGAATCAGGATCACGTGATGCTAGCAACATAACGTCATTTTGGTTCCTCGGGGTAACGCATGCACAACTTATCAAATTATGTTATTCTATATACAAAATATAATATGATAGTTATATCATAGGTATCGAAATACACGATACAACCCTTCTCTTTCTGTAATGTTTAATCATAACTCAATATTGGGATTAACGAATCTCTACGGTGTTACACCGTGTAACGGGCAAAACCATTCTCTATATACCTTTGTTATAGCAGCGACAAATATCTACCGAAAAGGGCTGATGTCCTGTTAGGCTATCTATAATCTATACATTTTTAAAGGCAAAACATGGAAACCTCCAGTCGTGAAATTACTTGATAGACTAATTATTTACTTATTACAGTGTAACGCTAAGTAGACTTTCATCAAGGCCCCCATACATTACTGCGTGTCAGGCCTATAGTGTAGCGCAAGTTAGTTGCTCGGTTATTATTATTTGTTTACAGACGCGTTCAATAAATTATGATGATTTACGTCTGGGAACGCCCTTTATCGTCACCATCCGACGGACAGACGCAGCCAAGGCTCGAAGCCGTGCAAGTGAGCGAATTATCCCGTGTACAGTCTGACAGTGGCGTAAAGCCCTCCGCACACAGAGCCGACTCGACCCGATCTGACTGGTTTTCAGTCGGTTCAGCTCACTCTACGTTGCCTCAGTACTCCTGTTTTACCGGTCAAGAGCCATTCGGAGATCATTCGAGGCCGATTCCACATGTTGAATCGGTAATACGACTGAGCGAAACCGAATCTAGCATGACTGAAAACCAGTCGGATCGGGTCGAGTCGGCTCTGTGTGCGGAGGGCTTTATAACGTGCATGGTCGGACTGATTGGAGGGGCCGGCGAATTATTTGGGTCATCCCCTTTCCCCTTGTATTATTATTATTTTTTGTAATGTTTTGTCAAATTATTGGCGGGGGTACGCCCCCCTACCCCTCCCCTCCGGTAGCTACGCAACTGAAGAGATGACACAAATCGCAAACGCCCAATGAATCCGCGTTTTCTCTATCCACTGGCTATCATATTGCACTATATTTTGGCTTAGAACGATCATGGAGCGATCAATGGATGGTTGGTTGGTTGGTTATTCAGTTGTTGTGGGTTTTTTTTTTTACAGACGCATTCAACCAATTATTATTATTTTAGTCTATATAGGACCGCCCTTTATCGTCACCATCCGAGAGACGCAACCTCTAAGTTTCGAACCCGGATCGATTTTAGCATCGAATTGGAGTGATAATCAGCCCATTCAATCGATGTTAAAATCGATTTTAGTGAATGAACAATTATGTTCACAAATAATTAATTTTTTTACGATTTAGGATAAAAAAATAGTAAAGAGAGTGAGTCTAGGCCCCAAAACTACCCAGGGCAGGCCCATAGCCAATATTTTTAAGGGGGGGGGGGGGGGGAAATTTACAAAAACGTGACCGAGACAGTCGCTGGCTGATTTGTGTAAGAGGGGGTGGGACGGGTGAGGGGGGGGGGGGGGGGGTGATCGTCGCCAAGACCTATCGTAGCCCGGGACCAAGACCACTGGTTCAGATGGCCATGCAAGACCGATTAAAAGTGGTCCTTTCTGAATTTGACGCACCCAACGCACTCCCATCCCTAATATTATACGGGCCTGCAGGGCCTTGACTGAAGACTAGCATATATGACCCCGGCAATGACAACATTCATGTTGCTATCCCAACACCCTTACCTCGAGACACCTGCCTTATATCCCAACCGTCCATGATGCATGATTTATTGTCGCTGAGCCGATTATAAGCCAAGCATATACACCTGATACCAGAGGCCCGACCTAAGGTATACCAGAGATATGGGTGTCCCTGGGTATACCATGTATACGGTGGATGCAAATAAAGGGAGTCAATACTTATTATGTCCCCATCCCTACATTATGTTTTCTTTCTTTTTCCTTCAAATTATTGAAGAAAAAATGCATGACTTGTAAACTTGTGGACACAACATTTGGTCAAGTGGATTCCTCACATTTAATTTGGCACTCAACCTGCTCGAATAGGAATTAGTTTAATTGAACCTCATTATGAGCTGGCGGTGACTTCCGACTATTTAAAGGGATCTAGTAACTTTGTTGACATGTGCAAAAAGTGATGTCCATTGAGTGGTTGATTCAATGTATATTGTTGTTATCTGATATGTCCACTGGGTGTTGTGTGAAAATTCAGGTTAAATGGACGTTATATGGCGGTAGGCCGAGTATAATGAGCAAAAATGCAAATTGATATTCACTAACTCATTGCACTCACTTTGTACACGGTTTTCGCGGTCCAGTGGATAAATTACATCTGAACACTTCAATCGTAAATATCTTTGTAACGTAAGGGAAATAAAAAAAAAAAACCTGCCCCATGCTTTTTATTGTTAATACAAATACAACAAGGTATGAGGGAACCGCTAGATTTCTAATGAAGTTTTGAGGATTCGGTCAATGTTTACTAAATCCCTTTAATGCGCCTTGCCCTTGAAAAACGACGTGAAACGGGCTACGGTAGCCGTCATGACATTAAGAAGATAATTCGTCATCAGACGATTATAAAGCTCAGTATCTGCAACTCGTTGGTATATATGTCTACTAGCAGTTCATTTACAGTTTACACAGTAAATTACATGACTTCGATTGTCAATCCAACGTAGATACTTTCTACACCGTACGTTTGTATTAACAAAATGACACTGAACATTGTAATCGATTATCATGCATATTAACATTTGATAAAGAAGTTCAACGTTATTTTATTGTGTGTAAAGAGTGTCACGTGAAGGTCCATATAGGGAAAATGCCCAATTATTCCCACCCCCCTTTAACCAGTGGCGGCGACACGGATTAAATGGGAGGAATTTATCTTCCCCACCCCCACTCAGAGGGTCTGCATCCCACCCTCCCTCCCCGGACACCATGATATTATTTCAGAAGTCAATGGTGCTTTTACATGATCGCAGTTTCGCGCCCCCCCCCCCCCCCCGCCCAACACAATGTATTGGACCCTACTACCCCCTCTTGTTGTTAGCTAGCCTATGTATGTCCTCAGCCACGCCATATTATAATGTGCATCAGTGGCGTAGCGTGGTTGGACAGATTTAGGGGCACACTCTATGTATTTTGTTTATTTTGAAAAAGGATTCCGATTTCCCCTTTATTGTTTGTATATTTGTTTGTCAAATTAGTGGGGGCACGTGCCCCCCATGCTGGCAGCCGGCCCATGCCCCCCCCCCCCCCCCAAACTCGGCGCTGCGCCACTGGTGTGCAACTTTCAGACATATGAGGCTCACCAAACTCCAAAGCCCACGTAGAAACTTTGAATACCGTACCCCACGAAACAACGAACTGTTGACCTATTATGACCTGTAATGAAATACATCCTGAAAAGGTCAACACGCAGAGGCAGTGGAGGCACCAAAGGGGGATGGGGCATTGGTGCAGTGGGGTACATACGACTATATCTAAGGTGTAGCCCCAATCATTCGCGTGCCCCGGGCCCCCCCCCCCCCCCCAATAAGTCCGTTCACGCTACGCCAATGCATGGGTGTATTTGCCTACCCCTGCTTCCTATCCCCCCCCCCCCCCCCCAACACCCTGCTTCTTACCCCCCCCCCCCCCCCACCCCCAGTTTAGGAATCCAGATAGTGGATACCGCCACTGATAAAACGGAACCGTTGTATTCAAATGAGATATTGTGTGGCTTACTAGTTACTACTGTATCCTGATTACTCACCTGAATGTACATTAATATACAATCATACAAAATAACGTGCATGTTGTATGTAATCGGCAAATACAATGGAAGTGACATGATGATATTATAGATCTGCATGCATGTTTTCGAATATAAAATAGAGATAATTATTAATTAATATAGTTACTTATATAATGATCTTAAGGTTGTAATTAGGATGGTTTGTGATTGAAGAATGAATACCTTAATGTTAATATCTTATTGTGATCATAAACATTCAAACGTCTCACGGAAATCATGTCATTATGATATCATAGTTGTCACAATAATGCACATCGGCATGACAGGTTGAATTTCAGATATATATATTATGTTGGTATCAATAGCAACATCTTCCTATAAATATATTCTTGTATTATTCTTACAATTTCTGTTGTAAATTATGACAAAACTAAATTTGATCTGACAAAGAATAGAAACTGATACAGCGGGTCATAATCCCATAATTCGTTTTGTTTTGCGTTAATATACAAACAAGATGTGTCATACATAGTGTGGCAGTGACCCCCCCCCCCCCCCCCCTCCCCCTTTCACCATAATTTGCGAGCGCCATGCTATCGCAACTGAATAAATCATAAGACAAGCAATGGAAACTGATACAGCAGTCATAATTAATATTAATAATCCCATGATTAGTTAGTTTGGTATTCTAAATAAGATATATGTCACGTGTCTTACATCAAGTCGATCTGAACATGCTGAACAAAAAACTTGGCTGATTTTGTTACAATCATTATGATAATGAATGTACGTCACAAGACTGAAGACAATATATACATAAAGCAGCAAGCTACATGTGCAAGTGGAATTTACTGCACAGATTTGGAATCTGATACTGTTTTTAAAGGGATCTAGTAACTTTGTTGGCATGTGCAGAAAGTGTTGAATGGTTGGTATAATTATGTAGTTGTGTGGTCTGATATGTCCTCAGAGTATTGTATGAAAATGTCACGTTAAATGGATATTAATTTTATATATATAGCCGTGTAATGAGCAAAAATTCAAATTATATTCACTAACTCATTGCACTGACTTTATACACAGTAACGACTACCCAGTTGATAGAAATAACACATTTCTAACGAACGGGAAATTCGAAAAACCAACACCTGTCCCATGCTTTTATTGTTAATACGAATACAAAAAGGTATGAGAGAACCACTAGAGTTCCAAGTATATAAGTTTTGAGGTTTTGGACACTGTTACTAATACTAGATCCCTTTAAACCAGATTCCATGCAGCAGTAGAGATCTGACCTAGAAGTATGTATCACGCAATGCAATACACAGTCGTATATAAATATCCGGAAAAAAACATCTGTCAGTGTCAAATTTCGAACTGATATACCGTATCATACGGTAGCCTATAAGTATACTTGTCTTGCGCGTTAGAAGTGACTGGGAAACTTACATGCACAGGACTTACATGGATCTAGTAAGTACTAGTTTAAGTAGTAACATTGTCCAAATCCACAAATCCTTATACTTATAACTCTAGTGGTTCTCGCATACCCTTTTCTGAGTATTATCAATAGAAGCACGGGACAGCCCGACGGGTATTGGTTTTTCTAATTTCCCTCAGTTCGTTACAAGATATTTACGATTTTACGATTGAACTTGAAGAGTTAGGATTTTCTAATTATCCACTGGAAAGTATATGTGTACCAAGTCAGTAAGTCAATGAGTTAGCGAATCATTTTATCGCCTTGCATTTTCGCTCAAATCACATTTAACGTGACATTTTCACACATTACTCAGTGGACATATCGGATCACAACAATACACATTTTCCCCTCAACCATTCATTCATCACCTTTTCACATGCCAACGAAGTTACTAGATCCCTTTAAACTGGTGACAGGGAAAGTATGTAGCAATATACCCTAGAGTATTACCATGTGACAGCACATGAACGCAACATGCAATCGATGAAATTATGTAATGGATGGGATCCTTCCTGTCAAGAGTGAAAGTGAAAATGGATTTGAAAGGTTTTGAAAACTGAAGCAGTCGATCGTAATTCGTAATCCATGCTTACGGCATGCATTATCGTCGTGCACGTATATCTAGTATAAGCCGACATCTGTCATATAATAGATCTAAGACTAAAGGCATGACTAAATGATTAGTGCTTATACTAGTGCAAAGCGTTTTCTAAACGTTTTTAAAACGTTCAGTATTTAAGAAAACGTTTAATCAAACGTTAACAAAAAAAAACATGACTGAATTATGATAGATAAGTATATCATTTGGAGTATACCTATAATCCATGATTTGTTTATATATATTTATTGTACATCTATTCATTATAAATACAATGCAGCACGGACGTGGCATTACACAATCCAAGGGCATGTTAATGACTGAATTATAGATATATACCTTGGAGAATAACACGGCATATAACTGAACTATATATATATTTCTGAGCTCGGAGTCAGTATAAAGGAATCGTAATATAATCCATGATTTGTTTATATTGTACATCTATTATAAATATAAATGCAGCGCGATCCATCACACAATCAAAGGGCATGGCTGAATTATATATATATATATACCTTGGAGAATAACTATATATATACTTCGGAGTCGTATAAATACATGAATTGTTTATATTGTACATCTATTATTAATCAATATAAATGCATTATGCAGTGCATGTCATCACACAATCCAAGGGCATGACTGAATTAGATTATAGGAAATAACCGTGGAGTATAACACAGCATATATGACTGAACTATAAATATATATACTTCAGAGTTGGAGTCAGTATAAAGGAGTCGTATAAATCCATGATTTGTTTATATTGTACATCTATTTCAATATAAATGCAGTGCATTATGTTATCACACAATCCAAGGGCATGACTGAATTAGATATATAGGAAATCACCGTGGAGTATAACACAACATATGACTGAAAGATATACTTCAGAGTTGGAGACAGTATAAAGGAGTCGTATAAATCCATGATTTGTTTATATTGTACATCTATTTAAATATAAATGCAGTGCATTATGTTATCACACAATCCAAGGGCATGACTGAATTAGATATATAGGAAATCACCGTGGAGTATAACACAACATATGACTGAAAGATATACTTCAGAGTTGGAGACAGTATTTATAAAGGAGTCGTATTTATTCATTATTTTGTTTATATAATATGATGACGTCATAATGAAGGTAAATTGAGCATTCCCATTGGTTGATTACAGATGCTTAATCCGGTATAATCAATGGTAAAGTTATAATACATATGTATTATAACTTTTCAGTATGTACAAACTGACCATAGAGAGCCAAACGAGCTGCGCAGGGGATTGCCTTGGAGTGCGTAATGTTCTCTTGTGCGCTTGTTCTTGAATGGGGAAAATGCGCAGAGCGCGCAATTATTTCTAATACGCGCTGGCACTTAACACAGTACGCAGGGCCGACAATGGCTGGAGAGAACGCTCACAATTTGAGCAAGGTCAATTTGGGTTTATCAACATGATAACCATATCAGTTCCTCAAAATAATCATATTATATAACAAATAGTACATGCTTCTTGTCGTTAAATATTCCACAATAGACACCTCTACATTTTTAATTTCTCTCGTGCGATTATATTGCACTCGGCCTGCGGCCTCGATGCAATATAATCGCTCTCGAGAAATTAAAAATGTATCGTTGTCTATTCTGGTATATTCAACTCCAAACCATGCACTATTTGTATAATATTGTACATCTAGCATCTATTATAAATATAATGCTGAGCGCGTGGCCGCCCCGTGGCCACCCGCAAGGCATGGCTGAATTCTAATATTATATACATTTGAGTATATAACACAGCATATGACTGAACTATCAGTAAAACAACACAACAACACACAATCGGAGAAATTCAGAATTATATATATATCTGGAAAAGGTATCACTCTCGGCTTATTATTTCTGCCACGCGTCTAAGAATATAGGAATGCAGAATTGACACGCGCACGCGAGTTTCAACGTGTATTCCTCAACCCTTATTCCGGTGCATTATAAATGTCATGCCTGGCTATATGGCCGAGTCATGAATTTAGAACTCCTAAAATCTAGTACCTCAATGATGTTTTCGATAAGAATTATTATTATTATTACCAATCGAGGGTTGTTTTAAAATATTTTGTCTTAAGCAAGAATAATACTCTCTAGCTCTAGACATGGTACATATTATTATCACGTTCTCTTTGAACAAATTAGTTACAAAGTATTACACAAATAAAACAATGCACTTTCTCTTCGCAGTCTATCGACACATCAGTCACGCATCATCTAACAAAACATCACAATTCGGACATGACTGCATGCATAACAACACACAAACACAGGGTATATTATTAACATGCAAAACATGATCTGAGATATATATGACATATATTCTATGGTACTTACATATTCGAGTAATCGTCTTGAATATATATTGCAATGTAATGTAATATTAGCAGCGACACATAGCTGTGTACAGTGTGTTAATCGCACGATATATCCGCATTGACTGTGCATGCCGCACTGGAAAGGAGTTGCACGATGCATCCAATTTGTACAATGTCCGTGTACAAGTGCAGCATGTAATATCCTCTCCTACTATACACCAATTCCATCCGAGAACGCTCTCCCTCCCTCTCTCCCCATCTCTCCCCCTATCTCTCCCCCTCTCACCTCCTCTTCCCACCTCTCTCGTTCACTCTCTCCAATCACTGTCATCCCAGTAGGCGCATGCATGCGGCGTACGCGGTAACTGTATTGCACTTTCCCCTGTGGTGACCTCTCACACACAAATATCGCCTCAAGCTTGCGATTAGATTCTAGATGTATGATAACTCTCAATATCCCAGTCACACATTCCCGTTAATCCCTCTCGTAAGAGCCACGTATTTGTATTTGTAGAATGCAATGATACGTGGCTCGTTTGTGGCGGTTTCGTGCCGATCCGTGGCAATACTTGGACATTCGTGACAATACGTTTCAGCACTGGGTCTATAGGCCTACGTGACACTTGCAGGAAGGCATATAGCTGAAATTTCACAATGTTCCAAATTCTAGTTCTACCAAGACAAGTGGCCGAGCGTCTGACGCGGCTAGTTCGTGGCTATACGTGGGGTTTCCGTGGCTTTACGAGACCTGCACTTTCCGGGGTGTTTGCGGCGCTGTGAATTGACATTCAATCGGGCTTTCCGCGGCTTTACGGGTACATTATTGAGTGACTGGGGCATTATATATTTTCAGACTCGCACGAATATAAAGCGTGCAGAAAATAATTCATAGTCATTGGGGTCAACAAATTAGTCTATGTAGATGTAATTTCTTAGTTCCTACTCATTCACAATCATCACAGATTTCAAGGATTATTGGAATTTTGCTGACATTGGCAAATGTTTATGTTGCTATAAGTATGATATAGCTCCATAACTCGATAGGCATACAGTCCCATTTAAAATATTGCAATGCAATGTAATCTGGGGTTATGCTTCGTAAAAACACTTGACAACATTGGTTGTCTCACAAGAAACGGCAAGGCAAATAGTTTCGCCAATAATCTGTTGCTTCCATTGGACCCGAATCTGTTTTAACAATTAATTTACAATCATTATGCATGTCTTTGATTATTTGACATTTTTAAAAATTGGTTTACTTGTTATACTTGTTGATGGATTTGTAAAAAGGTTTGAATTTAATACAATTTAGCCATCAGCCTAACATTTCAGTCCGAAAATTGTAATTTGTGTACAGAACATATTTAACGTAATTTTAAAAAAAGATAAGTAGGCTATAAAACTTCGGCAATCTTGTCTTGTTTTCAGTGTACTTTTAGTTATTTGAATTCATGCTGGCTCATGAATATAATTATGAAGGGGGCAACGACTTCCACACCCCCCCCCCCCCCCCCCCTCGCACACACACACACACACACACACACACACACACACACACACATACATACACCCTGCTGTAATAGACCTCGAAAAGACAAAAACCCGGTCCGGGACCGGGTTTTGATTAAAGGGATCTAGTAAATTTGTTGACATAATAATTATATGTAACAAACAACAGACAAAGAGCTATTTTTGAATGATAACGAACAGGTTTTTCACGAAGTCGTTTGTAATTGGTTATACCTTTCGAGCATGGTGGAGTTATAACTATTAGTTTGTAATACAATGGTGCAGGTTTGGGTTATTAAAATTCAGTTAGACCAAAACTGTACTATCCCTTTAAGACACAAGCTGTCTCTCTCCCCCCCCCCCCCCCCCCCCCCACCCTTCCACGACACCAATGGGAAGAGAAGCTGCCCCGAGGCTCCACTGACCACGCCAATGTTTAGCCAGAGAACTAAGGTCAAGCGCGTGGCGCGAGATTGGATTTCCTCTGTATCGACCATGTTAACCACAAACTCTGCGTTCACACCAGACTTGACCCCACAAATCTCGGGTAATCAGCGTGGGTTATGATGTGTTTCAATAAGCCTCTAAGGTGAACTGAATTTCTATATAGGATTGATTTAAAATTATGGTAGGCGTTTAATTGTAGCCGATTCGTAGCTTTTTGGAATAAAACACATTCGAATGAAAAAAATTACATAATTATTTTAGACTTATACAAATATTATCCTTGATAATACAAAATAAGTAGGCTTTTAAAACTAACTCTATGCTGAATCTCTTAAAACAATTGAATTCATTTTAGACATCAACTATTGGCTTTCCATAAGTTTAAGTCCAACTTGAGTTTAAAGTTCATCTTGAAATCGCTGTGAAACATTAAATGAGTTTTTAATAAGCATAGTCCAATATTGCAGAGTTCGAAACACGGGTTTCGGGTTACATGTGAATGCGCTCCACAGCGCTGACGATTAAAAGCCCGATATGAGATTAGTCAGGGTAACTCAAGAAGTTTTCGGGGATTAAAAGATCAACCAAGCGCGATTTTCTGAATCGTCACTGTCTCAAATGATTTCACTTAATTTCTTTTATTCTGTATAATTATCTAAATTTTCTCGTTCAATTAACATGTATTCAATTCAACAGAGATGTATAATTTACCAGCACGACTCGTGATATCAATCAAAACTTTCCCCACAATAATCGTCTTGACTTCCAAATAAGCTCCTCATAATATAACCCATTTTTGTTTCGTGGACTTATGGATTATGCTTTCCCGAGAGTCGCCACGTAGCTAGATTCGGGTCAATACTAGTGTCGTACATCGGCGTGCACCTATACGGGCACATTTAAAAAAAAATTTGTTAAGGCGGGGGGGGGGGGGGGGGGGGGTGCTGAGGTATTCTGCTCAAATAATTATCCTTCCCCCTCTTTCGCCTGACAAGCACAAACTACAAACACAAACGAAAGTTCAAATGCTATTGCCCGAATATGACACCGTTTCGCCCGAAAATGATATGAGTTTGCCCTAATGTTACACGAGAGTTTGCCCGAATTGGACATGATTTCGCCCGAATATTGTCACATTATTTTACCAAATATGACATGTTATTCCCATAATAAGTAACGGTTTTACTCGAATTTTTTGCCCGGATATTGTCCGGCGTTTTCAAAGCCTCAGGGGGGCGGTAGCCTCCGCCTCTTACGCCTATTATCATGGGCGGTAACAGGCGGGGACGGGGGGGGGGGGGGGGGGGGAGACATGTCCCCCCCCCCCCCCCCGCCACACACACATTTGAAATTGGAGGGGATTGTCCCCCACCCCCAAACTTTTTCATATGCTCGACACTAGCACTTGCCCTATTGCCCCGGGCAAGTGAAAATTGATAGTGGGCAAGTAACAATTCATAAAAGGTCTAGTTTGGTTGCCCGATTGGGCAACTAAGAGGGGAAAGGGTATTTGTTTCTTTAATATGTGTAAATCTCATCAAGAAGTACGTTGGCAATTAAAATGTGAGCATTCATGATTTTACTTGCCCACTTTGGCTTGGTTGGAGGGCAAATTCCTAACTGTCCACTACGGAGATGAAATATCAGTTGTCGTACATACATATGTACGCAGTCAATGGACTGGTAATATCAAAGTTTGGGAACAAATTTTCAGGATATTTAATAAAATGTAAAATTTTGTGTGAAACCATTATGTTCCTCAAAACCACATGTATGCTCTTTTTATTTTATTTTATTTTCATTTTTTCTCAAGCGTCACAGTGTTACCAGCAATTTTAATCCTGCCAATATTTATAAGGCTACTGTAAGCTATATCTTTGAGGAAATGTAACATGAGCATCTTTATGGTATTCAGTTTCTATATTTCCTTAGAAATGGCAGAAAAGTATTTATGTGATCAACATCATTATATCAGGTATCCTTATAGTTGCTGGTATATACCATTAATATATTTGACAGTAAACAAAGTGCTTATGATGTGCGTCACTGGTGAAATATGATGGTAATCAGGGAAAACAATAACATTTTATTTTTCTGGGGCAACTTCTGAGATTTCCTGCTTTGAACTATAGCACTTTACAATTTGTTTTGCATTGAACTCTGAAAATATTATATCATGGCTCAGATGTAATGGGGGCTCTTTTGAGGCATTTTGGGGGCCAAATCTCCAAGCCACCGGGAAAAAGAGTTAATTTCTACTGTTGGCATAATTGTGTATATCTATGTGATTCATTTATAAATGATGCTTGATATTGCAGGCTTGCAGCAAACTGACGTACAAAGCAAAATTGACATTCTGACAGCATAAATTGATTGCCTTTGTTGCCTCTGGATTTTAGTGATGTATTTGTACAAAATGGTCACATACTATGTGTACATGTACAGCATGGCAGATCACTGCTGAATGAAGAGAGTGAATTTAACAAACTGGCAGCATGATTTGATTGCTTTGGTTGCATAGGAGTTTAGTGATGAGTTTGAATCTATTTCCATGTGTACATGTACAGAAAGACATGTCTCACTGCTGCGAATTTTTACAATCTGTTGGACAGAGACCAAGTAACACACAATGTACGTGCACATGTTTTAGTCACTAGCACTTGCCCTATTGCCCAGGGCAAGTAAAATATATGTCGGGCAAGTCAAATTTAATAAATGGTCCAGTTTGGTTGCCCAATCGGGCAACTGTTCAAGTACAAGAGAAAATTAAATTCCTTATGTATACATCTCATTTAAATACAAGAGAGAAATTTGCCAAGCAGATCGAGCTACCTAGCAAAATAAATTTTTGTTTTTCACGTTGCTTTTTATGGGCAAGTAAATTTTCTGTTTGGGCAAGTAAATTTGAAACAAATATTGATTTAATTTGCCCGAACGGGCAAGTAGAAAGAAAAGTTGGTGTGGAGGCAATAAGAATGCGCTACTACATATATGTAAAAAATTCTGTCTCAGGTATGCACCAAATCGCACAATTTCAAGCCAAAAAAAATGAAAAAAGCTTCATACCGTGAAAGGGGGACACCCCCTCCCACACCTTCCCCCGCTCGGGCGCTTCGCGCACCCTCGCAATGTCCCCCTCACTTTTGAGAGGCTGTTGACGCCCTTGCCTATTATAATGGTGTCATAATAATTATATCCCACGCGTTATGCTTTTGGGATTTAATAGTGGGGATAAATATGCACCGCAAGTCGCAACTTTGAACTGTAGGCTAGTATGTGCGCTCTCATGCATAACACTGAACCAGTGTGTATTTCTCACCGTGTGCAAGGAGCGCGTTCGCCAGACGGCATCGTTGTTGTTGTTGTTGTTGTTGTTGTTTGGTGGCAATCAGTCAAAATGTGACTATTGTTGCCAATTGCTTTTCTATTAATTCATTATTCATATATTTTAAAAATATTATAGCATTTTATAAATCATCAACAAAATATTTCTATGGCACCGCTAACAGTATCGCGATATTTTTTGTTTTCCTCCAAACTTATATAACTATTACTTTTATATACAAAATTATAAATATAGGTTTTCCCGCTCAATTTCGCGATTGTGTCAATCGAATTGATAATAGGAGCAAACGAATTCGCGCGATTTGCGATCGCCGTACCAAAGCAGCATTCGAATTCGTAAATAGTCGTTCAAAATCACGTAGGAGCAAGTGAATTTGCACAAAGTGCATACCTTTTCATCAATGGTCATTCGAATTCGCGAAAGGCCGTTGACAGTTGGCTGCACATTCGCGAATTCGAATGCCCATAAATGAACTTCTGTGTCTATTCACGAAAGCGTGTGCGTATGAATTCGCATGCACTTATTCGGAATTTGGAAGACCGATACCAACGATTACGCGGCAACGCTCGAATTCGAATGACCCTAAATGAATTCGATTGAAAAAAGTGCAAAATTGAGCGGGAAAACCTATATTATCCTTATTTCAATGATCCAGAAATATTTTCATCGGCTGACCGCTGGCCAACTATCATAATATAGATGCGGACGTATGACGGACGATCCAACGATCGAATTCTCGGTCTCACTCACTGGCATGCCCGGTATTCGTGATCTTTCACAATCCTATGTCGTCTTGCGATATGACCAAAGTAGTTGATGCGAGAATGCATGTCGATTGATTTGATCCAGAAATCTAGGACTTAGTCCAAGTTTTTGAAGAACGCTCTCAGCATGATTATAGTAGTCCTTCCATCATGATGGCGTAGCCAGTATCGACTCATGCACACTGAATAGGGAGAAAGAGGAGGGCAGACGGAAACAGTCAATGGCAACAAATGTAAGGTCGTTTGTTTGTTTCTCCTTTTATTGAAGCGCCCTCTTTTAACGTGGATGTGGTGTGGCAAGATCGGTAGAGCGCGCGTTTTCTGATCTCGAGATCCCGAGTTCGAACCCTGCCCACTCCGTTTCTCCTTCAGCAAGACAATTAATCCACATTGCTGCTCTCTACCCATGAGTATAAATGGGTACTTGGTCGGGTGTTAATTAGCCTTCAGCGCCCGTTGGGCAGCTTGGGCTAGTATGCTCCCCTGGGAGTTGAGATGGTGCACAAGATAATTGTGCGGGTGTGAACTGACTGATGACCAAGGGTAATAATGCGCCTCTGAATAGGCAACTAGAAAGATGGCGCTCTATAAAAGCTATATATTATTATTATTATTATTAACCAAAACTGAACCTGATTGATCCACACACCGTCTGAGGTTAAAGGGCTAGCTCAGTTTTGGTATAGAGCGCGCTTCAAGAATTTTCTTTTTTGTGAGGTAATGAAAAGCTGAGAGCATACAATTATAATGATTGAATAAAGTTTATTTGATCAAAATCGGTTCAGAAACATCTGAAATATCGATAAATATATCCCATCGGAATAAACCTGGGATTCGATGATCAAAGTCGAGTTTTAAGACAAAATTAATACAAATGCATACACTTTGCAAACATTAATTTACAAAAGAGGTTTTTAAATAGTTGTTGATATTCTCTCTATTCAAAAATCTTTTTTATCAAAACATCACAATCATGCACAATTTTTTAATCAAAAAATTGTTGAAACTAATGCGTTTTTTGAGAGCGCCTTCTTGTGTTTTAACGGCTTAAAACAAAAATAATAACAGTAAATATGAAGAAACTTACGAGCATTTATTTTGTCATTGTGAGAAAGTAAAACCAATTTGGGAAGAGTGTGGGAATGTATTTAATTTAGTAGAGATTAAAAATATAAATTGGAAAGGTATCCATGTAGGGATAATTGAGTTAAACATAGGGAAGGAACAGTTATTAAATCATATAATAATTTTGATAAAATATATGATATTTATAGACAGTAAAAATAAAAATAAACCACCAACTCCTTTGGAGATTAAGAAAAGATTATTAGAAAATAGAAAGGAGGAGAAGAAATTAGCTGGAGATCGAGGTACTCTAGAAAGTGGGACAATTTAAAATAGCTTCGTGCAGAACAAAATAGGGAAGGCGAATAGAAGCAATGAAATAAACATGGCTGATAATTGGTCGAGATTCTCACAAGATGTAGGCATGTTTTCTGTGGATGTCTGTGCACGCGTGTGTATGTGTGTATGTAAGTGCTTGTATAGGCGTTTTTTTTTTTGGGGGGGGGGGGGGGAATGTTTTGTTCTCTCCTATTTTCCCCTTTTTTATGTTTATGCTTTCTTCATGCATGCATATTTCATGCTTTATTTGATGTAAATAGTAAAAGTTAATTTGTACTATTTAGATGTGAATGTAAAATCATATTATATATAATTATGTAAACATGCAAATTATTTTATGTACTGATTTTGTTATTGATTGTTATTGTTATTTTGTATTGTTTGTAAAAAGCAATGGAGAAAATAAATATCTTTGAAAAAAAAAAAAAAACAGGCTTTTGTATATCTTTCGAGCATGGTGGAGTTATAACTATTAGTTTGTACTGTTATGGTGCAGGTTTTGGTTACTAAAATTCAGTTTGACCCAAACTGTACTATTCCTTTAATTGTATCAAACAAGACGCAATGCTGTCCGATAAATCCCTTCGATTGTAACATGAGCATCTTTATGGTATTCAGTTTCTATATTTCCTTAGAAATGGCAGAAAAGTATTTATGTGATCAACATCATTATATCAGGTATCCTTATAGTTGCTGGTATATACCATTAATATATTTGACAGTAAACAAAGTGCTTATGATGTGCGTCACTGGTGAAATATGATGGTAATCAGGGAAAACAATAACATTTTATTTTTCTGGGGCAACTTCTGAGATTTCCTGCTTTGAACTATAGCACTTTACAATTTGTTTTGCATTGAACTCTGAAAATATTATATCATGGCTCAGATGTAATGGGGGCTCTTTTGAGGCATTTTGGGGGCCAAATCTCCAAGCCACCGGGAAAAAGAGTTAATTTCTACTGTTGGCATAATTGTGTATATCTATGTGATTCATTTATAAATGATGCTTGATATTGCAGGCTTGCAGCAAACTGACGTACAAAGCAAAATTGACATTCTGACAGCATAAATTGATTGCCTTTGTTGCCTCTGGATTTTAGTGATGTATTTGTACAAAATGGTCACATACTATGTGTACATGTACAGCATGGCAGATCACTGCTGAATGAAGAGAGTGAATTTAACAAACTGGCAGCATGATTTGATTGCTTTGGTTGCATAGGAGTTTAGTGATGAGTTTGAATCTATTTCCATGTGTACATGTACAGAAAGACATGTCTCACTGCTGCGAATTTTTACAATCTGTTGGACAGAGACCAAGTAACACACAATGTACGTGCACATGTTTTAGTCACTAGCACTTGCCCTATTGCCCAGGGCAAGTAAAATATATGTCGGGCAAGTCAAATTTAATAAATGGTCCAGTTTGGTTGCCCAATCGGGCAACTGTTCAAGTACAAGAGAAAATTAAATTCCTTATGTATACATCTCATTTAAATACAAGAGAGAAATTTGCCAAGCAGATCGAGCTACCTAGCAAAATAAATTTTTGTTTTTCACGTTGCTTTTTATGGGCAAGTAAATTTTCTGTTTTGGCAAGTAAATTTGAAACAAATATTGATTTAATTTGCCCGAACGGGCAAGTAGAAAGAAAAGTTGGTGTGGAGGCAATAAGAATGCGCTACTACATATATGTAAAAAATTCTGTCTCAGGTATGCACCAAATCGCACAATTTCAAGCCAAAAAAAATGAAAAAAGCTTCATACCGTGAAAGGGGGACACCCCCTCCCACACCTTCCCCCGCTCGGGCGCTTCGCGCACCCTCGCAATGTCCCCCTCACTTTTGAGAGGCTGTTGACGCCCTTGCCTATTATAATGGTGTCATAATAATTATATCCCACGCGTTATGCTTTTGGGATTTAATAGTGGGGATAAATATGCACCGCAAGTCGCAACTTTGAACTGTAGGCTAGTATGTGCGCTCTCATGCATAACACTGAACCAGTGTGTATTTCTCACCGTGTGCAAGGAGCGCGTTCGCCAGACGGCATCGTTGTTGTTGTTGTTGTTGTTGTTGTTTGGTGGCAATCAGTCAAAATGTGACTATTGTTGCCAATTGCTTTTCTATTAATTCATTATTCATATATTTTAAAAATATTATAGCATTTTATAAATCATCAACAAAATATTTCTATGGCACCGCTAACAGTATCGCGATATTTTTTGTTTTCCTCCAAACTTATATAACTATTACTTTTATATACAAAATTATAAATATAGGTTTTCCCGCTCAATTTCGCGATTGTGTCAATCGAATTGATAATAGGAGCAAACGAATTCGCGCGATTTGCGATCGCCGTACCAAAGCAGCATTCGAATTCGTAAATAGTCGTTCAAAATCACGTAGGAGCAAGTGAATTTGCACAAAGTGCATACCTTTTCATCAATGGTCATTCGAATTCGCGAAAGGCCGTTGACAGTTGGCTGCACATTCGCGAATTCGAATGCCCATAAATGAACTTCTGTGTCTATTCACGAAAGCGTGTGCGTATGAATTCGCATGCACTTATTCGGAATTTGGAAGACCGATACCAACGATTACGCGGCAACGCTCGAATTCGAATGACCCTAAATGAATTCGATTGAAAAAAGTGCAAAATTGAGCGGGAAAACCTATATTATCCTTATTTCAATGATCCAGAAATATTTTCATCGGCTGACCGCTGGCCAACTATCATAATATAGATGCGGACGTATGACGGACGATCCAACGATCGAATTCTCGGTCTCACTCACTGGCATGCCCGGTATTCGTGATCTTTCACAATCCTATGTCGTCTTGCGATATGACCAAAGTAGTTGATGCGAGAATGCATGTCGATTGATTTGATCCAGAAATCTAGGACTTAGTCCAAGTTTTTGAAGAACGCTCTCAGCATGATTATAGTAGTCCTTCCATCATGATGGCGTAGCCAGTATCGACTCATGCACACTGAATAGGGAGAAAGAGGAGGGCAGACGGAAACAGTCAATGGCAACAAATGTAAGGTCGTTTGTTTGTTTCTCCTTTTATTGAAGCGCCCTCTTTTAACGTGGATGTGGTGTGGCAAGATCGGTAGAGCGCGCGTTTTCTGATCTCGAGATCCCGAGTTCGAACCCTGCCCACTCCGTTTCTCCTTCAGCAAGACAATTAATCCACATTGCTGCTCTCTACCCATGAGTATAAATGGGTACTTGGTCGGGTGTTAATTAGCCTTCAGCGCCCGTTGGGCAGCTTGGGCTAGTATGCTCCCCTGGGAGTTGAGATGGTGCACAAGATAATTGTGCGGGTGTGAACTGACTGATGACCAAGGGTAATAATGCGCCTCTGAATAGGCAACTAGAAAGATGGCGCTCTATAAAAGCTATATATTATTATTATTATTATTAACCAAAACTGAACCTGATTGATCCACACACCGTCTGAGGTTAAAGGGCTAGCTCAGTTTTGGTATAGAGCGCGCTTCAAGAATTTTCTTTTTTGTGAGGTAATGAAAAGCTGAGAGCATACAATTATAATGATTGAATAAAGTTTATTTGATCAAAATCGGTTCAGAAACATCTGAAATATCGATAAATATATCCCATCGGAATAAACCTGGGATTCGATGATCAAAGTCGAGTTTTAAGACAAAATTAATACAAATGCATACACTTTGCAAACATTAATTTACAAAAGAGGTTTTTAAATAGTTGTTGATATTCTCTCTATTCAAAAATCTTTTTTATCAAAACATCACAATCATGCACAATTTTTTAATCAAAAAATTGTTGAAACTAATGCGTTTTTTGAGAGCGCCTTCTTGTGTTTTAACGGCTTAAA
The DNA here is from genome assembly GCA_037951105.1 of Echinarachnius parma. Lineage (NCBI taxonomy): Eukaryota > Metazoa > Echinodermata > Echinoidea > Clypeasteroida > Echinarachniidae > Echinarachnius > Echinarachnius parma. The sequence goes on along the minus strand of JBAMJV010008979.1, from coordinate 4,492 downwards.
ACAAAAATAATAACAGTAAATATGAAGAAACTTACGAGCATTTATTTTGTCATTGTGAGAAAGTAAAACCAATTTGGGAAGAGTGTGGGAATGTATTTAATTTAGTAGAGATTAAAAATATAAATTGGAAAGGTATCCATGTAGGGATAATTGAGTTAAACATAGGGAAGGAACAGTTATTAAATCATATAATAATTTTGATAAAATATATGATATTTATAGACAGTAAAAATAAAAATAAACCACCAACTCCTTTGGAGATTAAGAAAAGATTATTAGAAAATAGAAAGGAGGAGAAGAAATTAGCTGGAGATCGAGGTACTCTAGAAAGTGGGACAATTTAAAATAGCTTCGTGCAGAACAAAATAGGGAAGGCGAATAGAAGCAATGAAATAAACATGGCTGATAATTGGTCGAGATTCTCACAAGATGTAGGCATGTTTTCTGTGGATGTCTGTGCACGCGTGTGTATGTGTGTATGTAAGTGCTTGTATAGGCGTTTTTTTTTTTGGGGGGGGGGGGGGAATGTTTTGTTCTCTCCTATTTTCCCCTTTTTTATGTTTATGCTTTCTTCATGCATGCATATTTCATGCTTTATTTGATGTAAATAGTAAAAGTTAATTTGTACTATTTAGATGTGAATGTAAAATCATATTATATATAATTATGTAAACATGCAAATTATTTTATGTACTGATTTTGTTATTGATTGTTATTGTTATTTTGTATTGTTTGTAAAAAGCAATGGAGAAAATAAATATCTTTGAAAAAAAAAAAAAAACAGGCTTTTGTATATCTTTCGAGCATGGTGGAGTTATAACTATTAGTTTGTACTGTTATGGTGCAGGTTTTGGTTACTAAAATTCAGTTTGACCCAAACTGTACTATTCCTTTAATTGTATCAAACAAGACGCAATGCTGTCCGATAAATCCCTTCGATAAATGTCCAATGACAGATGCCCCAATTTCCTGCAAGTTGATGAGCTTCCGGCGGGAACGGACGGACCTTTATCGCGTCAACATCGGAGCCCGAACTCGGGGAAATTATACTAGTGGTGTAAAAAAAACGCGGCCCGGGGGCTATGCCCGTGTATGATTAGCTCATCAGCAAAAAAAAATTAAACAACTTTTTAAACAGCCAAACACGCTGTTTAAGCCGGTCCCTCTAACAACATTGTTTACAATTTTGAACAACCAAGCCGGTCCCTCTAACAACATTGTTTACAATTTTGAACAACCAAGATAGGCTATCTTCGTTGTTCAAAATTTTAAACAATGTTGTTAGAGGGACCGGCTTAAACAGCGTTTTTGGCTGTTTAAAAAGTTATTTAATTTTTTTTTGCTGTATATTGTGACAGGGATAATAATTGTCCAGGCAGTGTCCATGGCAAAATTAATGAAATCAAGAGAAATCTGTCCAAATCATTCCGTTAATTTGTGTTTGTGTTTTTTGTCACGTGTAAAAGCAATGCCTCGTGTCATATTAGCTCAGTTTTAATTTGTTCAAGTTCATTTTATCGGATTAACACAAAAAATGTTGAATGAGTGACGTCATCCGCGTCAGTGTGACGTCATGTATGCGTGAATGAGTGAATTACAGTTTGTTTGATTGTCAAAATGTAGTGAGTGAGTATACAGGCTCGGAAACAGACAACAATAGGATTTGTAAACTTTCCGAATAACTTCACTGCCAATTATCCCTAGTTGGACACTTATACCGTTACACCGGCGGACCTTTATCGCGTCAACATTGGAGCCCGAAATCGGGGCCTGATGGTCCGGGGTAACGTACGCCCTGGTAATAATCAGCATTGGTTGGAACGGACGGACCTACATGTATATCGCGCCCGGGGGGGGGGGGGGGGGGGGGGTCTGTCCTCATAGAAAGGGGGGGTATCATGCGTGACCAAGAATTCGAGTAAAAAGGGTGGTTTTTTACGATCAGGCAAGTTACTCGAGTATCTTGAATAGGGTCTCAAAATCACCAAAAATCAGGAAAAAGGGTATCTTTTTTAGGCTGATGAGTTACGCATTTAGGGTCTCAAAAATTCAGCTTACTTGCTTAGGGTTCATTCAACACTAGAACAAGTTTTAGTCACCGTTTTGACCACCAAATCCCGGTCCAAAACATCGCTGTTCCATATCGTGCTCCTGGATTGTGCTCATAGGTTGGAAAAACAACTTATTTACATTATGCTTGATCAAGGGCCTCATGCAAGAAAAGCAAAATAGTATTACTTGCTTAGGGTATCAAAAATAGTTTTAACTTGCTTATGGGTTTACAAAAAATTGATTACTTGCTTAGGGTATCAAAAATAGTTATAACTTGCTTATGGGTTTACAAAAAATTGATTACTTGCTTAGGGTATCAAAAATAGTTATAACTTGCTTAGGGGTTTACAAAAAAATTGATTACTTACTTAGGGTAGCAAATTACCGATAATCATACTTACTTAGGGTGTTTTTAATGCACCACGCAAATACTTGTTTAGGGTGCTTTCGGCAAGTCCTTGGTCACGCATGATACCCCCCTTTCTATGAGGACAGACCCCCCCCCCCCCCCCCCCCCCGGGATGCTGGTCTGTAATTAATATGGATATGAATAGTTCATCGCAACAATCGAAGTACCATTTCTTTAATCGTTTTGGATATACATCACAAAATATATTTTTGGAAATTATATGAATCTTAATAGTTGAACCTTAAAAAAAAAAAAACGAATTTTATCTATCCACCAACACATCCATCCATTCATTTATCCAGCCAGCCAGCCTGCCAGCCATCCGTCAATCAATCAATCAATCAATCAATCAATCAATCAATCAATCAATCAATCAATCAATCAATCATTCAATCAATCAATTTCATTTATGTTTCCAACATTTTCCAAAATCAATTATAATCATTTACAAAGATTAAGGTATACATATTGGAAACAATAGGGGTCCACTAAAAAGCAGTGCTTGTACACATGTGGACCCCTCAGATAATAATGAATAATTAAATTAATACAATAATGAAATCATTACTACAAAAATCAGGAAAAAGGGTATCTTTTTTAGGCTGATGAGTTACGCATTTAGGGTCTCAAAAATTCAGCTTACTTGCTTAGGGTTCATTCAACACTAGAACAAGTTTTAGTCACCGTTTTGACCACCAAATCCCGGTCCAAAACATCGCTGTTCCATATCGTGCTCCTGGATTGTGCTCATAGGTTGGAAAAACAACTTATTTACATTATGCTTGATCAAGGGCCTCATGCAAGAAAAGCAAAATAGTATTACTTGCTTAGGGTATCAAAAATAGTTTTAACTTGCTTATGGGTTTACAAAAAATTGATTACTTGCTTAGGGTATCAAAAATAGTTATAACTTGCTTATGGGTTTACAAAAAATTGATTACTTGCTTAGGGTATCAAAAATAGTTATAACTTGCTTAGGGGTTTACAAAAAAATTGATTACTTACTTAGGGTAGCAAATTACCGATAATCATACTTACTTAGGGTGTTTTTAATGCACCACGCAAATACTTGTTTAGGGTGCTTTCGGCAAGTCCTTGGTCACGCATGATACCCCCCTTTCTATGAGGACAGACCCCCCCCCCCCCCCGGATGCTGGTCTGTAATTAATATGGATATGAATAGTTCATCGCAACAATCGAAGTACCATTTCTTTAATCGTTTTGGATATACATCACAAAATATATTTTTGGAAATTATATGAATCTTAATAGTTGAACCTTAAAAAAAAAAAAACGAATTTTATCTATCCACCAACACATCCATCCATTCATTTATCCAGCCAGCCAGCCTGCCAGCCATCCGTCAATCAATCAATCAATCAATCAATCAATCAATCAATCAATCAATCAATCAATCAATCAATCATTCAATCAATCAATTTCATTTATGTTTCCAACATTTTCCAAAATCAATTATAATCATTTACAAAGATTAAGGTATACATATTGGAAACAATAGGGGTCCACTAAAAAGCAGTGCTTGTACACATGTGGACCCCTCAGATAATAATGAATAATTAAATTAATACAATAATGAAATCATTACTACAAAAATCAGGAAAAAGGTATCTTTTTTAGGCTGATGAGTTACGCATTTAGGGTCTCAAAAATTCAGCTTACTTGCTTAGGGTTCATTCAACACTAGAACAAGTTTTAGTCACCGTTTTGACCACCAAATCCCGGTCCAAAACATCGCTGTTCCATATCGTGCTCCTGGATTGTGCTCATAGGTTGGAAAAACAACTTATTTACATTATGCTTGATCAAGGGCCTCATGCAAGAAAAGCAAAATAGTATTACTTGCTTAGGGTATCAAAATAGTTTTAACTTGCTTATGGGTTTACAAAAAATTGATTACTTGCTTAGGGTATCAAAAATAGTTATAACTTGCTTATGGTTTACAAAAAATTGATTACTTGCTTAGGGTATCAAAAATAGTTATAACTTGCTTAGGGGTTTACAAAAAAATTG
>JBAMJV010008978.1:0-65820 GCA_037951105.1 Echinarachnius parma | reverse complement strand
TTAATAGCGCTTTTTTGTTATCCCATAATCGAAGCATTCGGAGGCACATACCAACCCCGCCTTTTACAAGTAAGAGTTCTTATATTCCCCCAATTCTAGATGATTTCTCACTGGAATGAGAGGATTTGGCTTCATCATTGCACATTGCCGGAATATGAGTGCAATATTAGGATTGGCATACAATACGCATCACGGTATACGGAAATTATAAAGAGGTCTTAATTTAACAAAAACGCTACATCCACTTTTCAATTGTTGAAAACAAAAACGTTGGTTTCTTTTGCCAATTTTGAACATGGGCATATGGAAATAGACTCTGTATTATGTTTTCATTTTGATTTTGTAAGTTTGTAATATTTCAGTGTTTTGATATCATGAAGTCAATTCGTATGCAAAGTGGATTTAGCGGGGTTTTTTTCGGAATAAAGCTCTTAATGCTGTATAGTGCAGTGCCACTGACTGGAACAGGGACTATCTACAATCTGCATACAGTAAGCGCAATAGTTATGGTATGCGGGTTCATAACCGAGGTAAATAGAAAAGGCAGATAATCAGACCGAGTATTGAAGTACTGTTTGCATAATTTCAGTGCTTTTAGTACAATTGTTCACCCTATTTGAGGTTTTAGACGTTCTGTAGAAAAGTAATGTTATTGAAAAACACTAAACTAAGCTCAACTTCACTGCAACCATTCATGCGACACCTTCAAGTATGCATTAATTATAGTGGCGTTGCTAACAGGAGTGTGTGTGTGGGGGGGGGGGGGGGGGGGGGTGCCCCCAATAATTTTAAAAAGTCAGTGCAATCATAAAGGCAACATCTGTGAAATATAATACATAATGTGTGCCCTCAACCCTGATTATTCGCCTCCCCCCCCCCTTATCCCCTTCCCAAACAATCAGGCAGACGACGCCATGCCACAAATACTACATACAAGTACAACTAAACAGAATCTGATATACCATAATAGTAAGTGAGTAAGATACAAAGTGTAGGATGGTATGGCTTTGCACATCATATATGTGTCACGTGACTTCAACCACGGATTAAAGGGCACCAACACCCATAAAGAAAAATTTAAAAATAACATAAAATATCGGAAAAGATATCGCTAGTGATATTCGTTTGTCTCGCAATGTGGTCAACAAGGAATCTTAAGAGATCACGACGTTTTCGTGCGCCGCTACAACACTTCCGTCAGATGTGATACAAATGACGAAGTGTTGCAGCGGCGCACGAAACGTCGTGATCTCTTAAGATTCCTTGTTGACCACATTGCGAGACAAACGAATATCACTAGCGATATCTTTTCCGATACCATATCCGCAATGAATAATATATTCACTAACATAAAATATGTCACATGCTAGACTATAGTATATGTTATAATCAATACCGTCAAGAGCATACATATCCCTCTAAAATATGAAACAATAATAAATTGTACATTGAAATAATCTAAACATGTATAGTATTGAGCTAATATGGTAAGTCATCATTTCGTTGCGCCTTACCACGTTTGTATTACCTTGGTAATCGAAACAAAAATACAGAGCGTTAACCTGTATTTGAAATACTCTTTTTCGACTACTTTGGGAGGATTCCAGCCAAGATACATAGTGCTTACATGTTTCACGAACGCGTGTGATGCAATGACTCAACCCATGCTCATTATTACGGATAATACATAGGTATTTACTACCAGACAGGTCCATAAGATTGATTGTTGTACTTTCTGTTTCTTGTACGTTTGTTTTTGTTCACTTAAAAAGGAGCTTCTTATAAGCGCAGTAGAGTATATATTTATAGTAGCTGCGCTATACAAATGTTCGTATTATTATTATATTATATTATTATTATTATTATATTATTATTATAATAGTGTGGGAGTATTTTTATTCCATCCGTCATGTTCTTAGGCAATTATTATATAAAAACATTGAAGTTCAGGCCAGGGTTTGCGCTGCCTCACGCATGCATTAAAGTGAGCCATTAATTTTGTACAATTTCAACCAAACTCACTTGCAGCTCTCACACCTGTATCTTGTTGCTTGGCTTATCATGCTCATGGGTAAATAATAATGAAATGGGTTTTGATTTGTCAAATGTCTTAATAATCATGAATATATATAAGATTGAATTTGACAGGGGCCGCGGAACCGGGGGGGTGGGGGGTGGGGGAGGGCTGGGGGGCTGCAGCCCCCCACTTTTTTTGGCTTAAAACAAAGAAATACATAAGCGCAAAATAATAACTATAATAACAGCCTAAATGTGGTCAGCCCCCCCCCCCCCCCCCCCTCCACTTTCGAAACCGTTTCCGCGGCCCCTGTTTGAGAGCATGTATAAACGGTTTCCGACCGTATAGTCAAGAGTATCTGAATTCAGCGACTTCACGCGAACGATTAAGATAAAATCAAACATGGATTAGCACTGTTTTCACTAGGTTACTGTATTATTTTGCAATGAAAAGCGCACATATCATTATCAATAATCTTACAATGAAATTGTAATATGATCATGATGATTGAAGTCTCAAACATTAATTTTGTGGAAAATGTCATGTTAATGGAACACTGTAATATATTTCACTTGGCGACACGACACGATCTGACGATTGTATACAATAGCGCAGAAGTAATGGTATGCTGGCTCATAACCGCAGTAAATAAATGAGGCAGATAATAAATTCGACCGAGGTTGCTCCCTTTTGAAATACTGTTTGCATAATTTCAATGCTTTCAGTACAATTGTGACCTTACACCACAAAAACGACCGTTATGTCGCTGTGGTAGTTTCTCTTTTATAAGCTAAAATAGTCAAATATTGTTCAAAAATATGAGATTTAGGATTTTAGTATTTCCTGAATAAGCATATGTTAATCTACCTTCTGGAAAATTTTGAGCGTCAGAAATCATGTTTAAATATTATTTTTCATTTAATAAATGTGATCTTATCACAGCCCATGAATTGGCACAGATCTATTAAGCAGCCCATTTCTCCCTTATTTTAAAAATGCACCAGCCATATTCCATACCTTTGGCATTCGTTTTGAAAGGGTTTGCTTAGTCCAAATATGACAAATTATATACCATTGGCTTCTATTGTTATGTTATGAAAATCAGCAAAATCATTTTCCCGACTTATTGGTCGTTTTGTGGTGTAAGGTCGCAATTGTTCTCCCTATTTGGGCTGTAGGCGTTCTGTAAAAAAAAAAGAATATTGAATTAAACTTAACTAACCTCAAATTCATTCCAACCACCCATGCGACACCTTCAATAGTACACAGTGGCCGTTGTTACCATGGGGGGGGGGGGGGGGGGGGGGGAGGGGGGGGGTGGGGGGGTGGTAGTGCCCCCACAATAATTTGACAAAGTCAATGCAATCATAAAGGCAACATCTGTGAAAATATAATACATAAGGTGTGTCCTGAACCCCTGATTATTCGCCTGCCCCCCCCCCCCCTCCCCTTTCCCGAACAACTAGGCAGACGACGCCATGCACCCAATACTACATACAAGTACAACTAAACAGAATCTAATATACCATACTATTAGGTGCTTGAGATTACACAGTGTAGGAGGATATGGCTTTGCACATCATATATGTACTTATCATGTGACTTAAACCACGGATTTAAAGGAACCAACACCCATACAGAAATAAAAAATAACAGAACATATGTCACATGCTGGCCTGTATTGTATGTAATAATCAATACTGTCAAGAGCATATAAATATCCCTCTAAAATATAAAACAATAATACATGGAAATAATTTAGATTTGTACATTATTGAGCCTAATATGGTAAGTCATCATTTCGTTGCGCCTTACCACGTTTGTATTACCTTGGTAATCGAAATAAAAACACACAGCGTTAACCTGTATTTTAAATACTGTTTTTCAACTCCTTGGGGAGAATTCCAGCCAAGCTACATTTACTATAACAGGTGCTTACATGTTTTACAAACACCTGTGATGCAATGATTCAACCCATGCTCATTGTTACGGAGGTATTTACTACCAGACAGGTTTAAGACTGTGGGAGTATTACCACCCTTCATGTTCCTAGACAATTTTTATATAAACACATTGAAATTCAGGCCAGGGTTTGCGCTGCCTCACGCATGCATTAAAGTGAGCCATTAATTTGTTTACAATTTCAACCAAACTCGCTTGCAGCTCTCACACTTCTCTTGTATCTTATTGTTTCGCTTATCAAGCTCATGGTGAAATAATAATTAAATGGGTTTGGATTCGTCAAATGTCTTAATAATCATGAAATATAAGATTGAATTTGAGAGCATGTATATACGGTTCCGACCGTATAGTCAAGAGTATCTGAATTCAGCGACTTCACGCGAACGAGTGAGGTAATCAACATTTCACTAGGTAACTGTATTAGTTTGCTAATAAAAAGCGCACATATCATTATCAAGAATCTTAAATTGAAATTGTAAAAAGATTGAAGTCTCAAACATTAATTTTGTGGAAAAAGTCATGTTTATGAAACACTTTAACATATTTTACTTAGCGATGGAATTATGAAAAGAAAATGAATAACACCGTGCACAGCGTCTACATGCAACAGCGAGCACGAAAGAAAGATGTTGTTTGCATTTCTCTTCCCCGTCCATATTTGGCAAAGTTGAATTTGGGTCTAATTAACATAAAAACGTCACTTACCAATGACCTGATTGGCTGCCACTTTGCATGGAACATTCCTCCGTCTCTATACAATTTGTTTACCATAATGAACCCTTTAAAGGCCAATCTGTGGTGTTATACCATACGTTATGAATAGACCTCAGTCCAAGATATCGTGGGTCCAGTACTCAGGGGTTAATACTATGTTATGATGACGTATTCAGGGTGTTATCATAAGGCTCCATAAGAGTGCGGGAACCGTATTTTGATTTCAACGTTTCTTTCAAACTTTGGTGCGCAGCTGTATGCTGGATTTCTGCTTAAGTTTGGGGCGTAAATCGTCCGCTTTACAGTCCTACGCACACCTGTACACTGCAACGGATAGATATAGGACGCACACTTACCGCATTTAAAAGTTTGAATTACTGTCGAAGTTGGTTTCACCTTGTTTGGTTTATACGTCTTCATGCTCCTAAACACTTTGGAAATTGACATTATTGCACACGAATATGACTTGTTTAATCAATATATCATTAAAGTGAATATAATTTCGATACGCGACACTGGGATCATATTATTTACGTGATTACAAATACATTCTATTTGGCGGCTATCTTGATACATGCATACTGAATTTGGCTGGTTTATCTCTGACTGTTTTCACCCTTGCATCAATGCATTAGTTGCACAGTTAATGCAGATACAAGAACTCTTAGATATTCACCATTGGAAATACAAACAATCCGGAATTCCTGAGATGTCACTTCTTTGTTACATTATACTCGGTGGTTAGAGAACTGGCCTAGGAATCTGAAGATCGTGCATTCGAGTTCCTGCGAAACCAGCATTGGTAAATATACTCAAAGTTGTTCAACATTGTAGTATTTGTGTTTGCTTACAATGATAATTTTAATAACGTTTGCTAATACGTGTTTTATGTTGTTTATACGGTAATTGACAATTGATTTTGGTGAGGCTGTATTTTGTACATAGGAATCGAAAATTATAACTTAAACTATGTTATAACACAAACATATTGAAAACTGTTTGAAATACAATGGCATCTGTTTTATTTAGATACACACCAAATCAGATTCAATTAAATTTTACATTATCATGGTTCAAAAGGTAGGTAAAGCTCTAGTTTAAAGGGATAGTTGAGTTCTGGTAAGGAAAGTACAGTTTTTGTGAAACTGAATTTTAGTAACCAAAACCTGCATCATTACATTACAAACTAATAGTTATAACTAGAAAGGAACACAAAATTACAAATGACGTAGTAAAGATCATGTTATCACTCAAAAAGAGCAGTTAAAACGTAAGAGGGCGCTCTCTAAACACTCATCGGTTTCAACCATTTTGAATAACATATTGTGCATAGTGATGTTATGTTAAAATAGTGATTAGATAGAGAAATAACCAACAACTATTTAAATACCTATTTTGTAACTTTTTGAAAAGAGGAAGCATCTTTTTGAATTTTTAACGGCTAGTTCAAAATTCTCTAATAAACCTGGGGCCCCAGCTTTATTACAAATTGTTATATTTATGGATATTTCAGCCGTCTCTGAACCGATTTTGATCAAACAAAGATGATTTTATTATTTAAATATTATGCTCTTTCAAATTTTACACTCAGTTTTTCATTACCTCACAAAAAAAGGAGTCTAGCGCCGTCTCTACCAAAACTCAAGTATCCCTTTAATGCATAACAGAACATAAATCGATTAAGTGGCAAGTTGACACGTTAAATGTGTAATTCAACTTATATAATGGCATCACACACTGTGTGAAAATATATGTTTTAAATAATGAGGGCCTCTAAACAATTATCTAGGTTATGATATAATGTAGTTTGCATGCAATTTATTTAAATGTACTTCAATTTACTTCATCCATCAATGACATTACATACATATAACACATACTTGTCAAATATATGTTATTTTGAAGTTTTGAAACGACGGTTTATGCACGATATTGGGCTTGAATATTAATGTCTTTGTTTGGATCGATTTTGAACACATCATGATTAGTGCATTGCTTACGTTATTGTGTATTGGTTGGTTTTAAGTAATACTAGACTTTCAAACATGCATTAATTAATATATTAATCAAGTTAGAATACAATACACACGGATCCTAAGAATTGTAAAATATAATGTATAATACAATGCACAATATACATTAATTTAGAGGAGAGAAAATAGTGATAATCAAACGGTCGATGATGTAAGTATAGCATCGTACATAATTTGATGGATGTAGTTAACATGCCAACAACAATAATGTATTTTAATAATCTCCAGCTAATGTATGTCATTTAAGAGTTTTAAGTTGTAAGAGTTACATGGGGATGTGTATGGTCGTGAGTGTTATAAACGATCCATTGTGCTGTGATCATTGAAAACAGGCGGAAAATATAGAAGTATATGCAGCATATGTGACAGACATAATCATATTGTAGAGTATTTGGAATGTGTACATGTCAAACAGACATCCACAGTATAGATACATCTTGATAAATGTCGATTAAAATGTTTGAGGTAATAGGAATCTATAGTTGATAAAGCTAATGTACGCATACATAAACTTGTTTGATCACAATCGTTCAGAAACAGCTGAGATATCCAATCATAGTATCATTGTAATATAGGTCCTGCACAGACTGTTTCATACTTTGATACCAACATAATTTGTAATTTATTTTTGATAATTTCTCTATCGAATCAATATTTTGGAAAAATATGACATTCAACATTGTCATTTATGTGGTTAAGCTTTCACGTGTCTTGTACACCGTGTCCCAGAAAAAACGAAACCGGGTTTCATGGCAGAAATGTTATGTTATAATGAATAATTTCCTTGATGATATATATATGTCTGAAAAGCTACATGTCTCTTCTTTTATTTGATATACATCTTATGGCACATAATTCACGCATGACTGAATTAGAACTATAGAAAGTGGTGTTACCAAAATTCAATTTGCGCGCAGAAATTGCAAGTTTGGGTGAGGTTTTGGGGAGAGTTTTAAGAGTAGTAAACGTACTTATTTTGAAAAAGGACAGACACCGCATGAAAATTCATAATTTTATCTTTTATATGACACCTCATGATTAAAAAATAAATGATATATGCCAGAGAACGAATACAATGAAAACATGCTTGATTCCAGCCCAAATGAGTAACATTCCTGATCTATCCTGTTTCCATAATCCCCATGTTTGTGTAAATTCACTCATGCATCAACGTCCATTGTCAGCTGCTAGTCAGGAAAGCTCAGTGAGCGACTTCTTACTCAACTTTCACTTATTCGGGCAGAAATCAGGCATGTTTTCATTGTACTCGTTCTCTGCCATAAATCATTCATTTTGTTAGCATGAGGTGTCATGTAAGTGTGCCGTCACACTATAGCCACGCTCTGTCTGCGTTCTCGTACTTATAAAAAAAAAAACATTTTTTCCAAAGCGCAGGGGAAACGCCGACAAATCGAGCGATTAATGACACAATGGTAGCTCGTTCCCGCTCTTGCCACGACCTGAACACGCTCTGCGTACGCTTTGGCCACGCTTTCCGAGCTATTCACTGTGCACGCTTGGTGTATCTTTAACACTAGCTCATAACAATGAGACGAGGTCATTTGCTCTACGCTCTGTCTGCGTTCTCGTACTTATAAAAAAAACCAACATTTGTTTCAAAGCGCAGGGGAAACACGATCTCCATGCACACGCTCTGTGCGATCCAATACCATGTACGAATGTAGTTGAACACACTCAGTGCGTTTCACGAGGTTGGGTGGAGGGAATGGGGAGGGTTATTATTGTTGACTATCATTGGTAGTAGTAGTAGTGGTAGTAGTGGTAGTAGTGGTAGTAGTGGTAGTAGTGGTAGTGGTAGTGGTAGTGGTAGTGGTGGTGGTGGTGGCAGTGGTGGCAGTGGTGGCAGTGGTGGCAGTGGTGGCAGTAGTGGCAGTAGTGGCAGTAGTGGTAGTAGTGGTAGTAGTGGTAGTAGTGGTAGTAGTGGTAGTGGTAGTGGTGGTGGTGGCAGTGGTGGTAGTGGTGGTAGTAGTGGTAGTAGTGGTAGTAGTGATAGTAGTGGTAGTAGTGGTAGTAGTGGTAGTGGTGGTAGTAGTGGTAGATTTTGGACAAAACAATCATGCGGGAAATATATGTTCATAATGCATACATAGGGTGTGCGTATGTCCCCATTCATTGGAGCCTCATATAATTTGTATGCCGCCATGCCACGTTTTAGCCAGAAATTGAGTTTCCCCCAAATGTACATTATTTTTGCCCGGACATGCCATTTTAAATTGTGATATCATTTTACCTATAGTTGAAACGTGTCAAACTTCGCAATCTATAGCGTGCTGGAATAGATCTGCAAGAATGTCTTTTGTTCAACTTGGGAATGAATGAGAAGATTATGACACTTGTGTGAAAAGATATCCTCCCATGCATGGACATACAATAGCCCCTGAACAAAGAGTAGGACGCCGAAGCCCCAAGTTTGTTTTTCAACATGTCCAAAGCGAACGCCGAGCTAGCTACGTCCTGCTCTTTTGTTCATCGAGCTATTCATGGAAGGATATCTATTGACGCATGTGAGATAATCTTCCCATTCATTGCCCACTGCGTTGCCAATTTGCTAATTTAACTTGGTCGCCGCGGGAGCGGCGCCAGAGCGGCCGAGAAAAGTGTACGATCTAAACAATAGCGAACAATGAACGCCGCTCTCCACACGACCTCAACACGCTCTCCCCACGTCCTCCCCACGCTTCCAATTTTATGAATGGGGATTAGGTCGGCGCGAGAGCGTAGCTAATGTGACGGGGGTATTAAAGATAAAAATATGAACTTTTATGTGGTGTTTGTCCTTTTTAAAAATAAGTACGTTTACAATTCTTAAAACTCACCCAAACTTCAAATTTATGCGTGCAAATTGAATATTGGTAACACCACTTTCCATTGTTCTAATTCAGTCATGCTTGAAGTATGTGCTATAAGTTGCACATCAAATGAAAGAAGAGACACAGAGCTTTCCAGGCATATATATATCATCAATTAAATTATTCATTATGACAGAAAATTTCTGCCATGAAACCCGGTTTCGTTTTTTCTGGGACACGGTGTATTACTAATATATTATTAAAAACTGCCCTCTAACTTAATATTTTAGATATCTTTGTACCATACGAGCAAGACAGAATTACACATTTTATCCTTGAATGATAAAAAAACAGCGTTAGTGACAAAAGTTGAGGTTTAACATGTTTAATGAGAACTGTACCAGCCCTGTGGTTACTATGTTGTATGTTATACTAAGAATAATACTAATAACGTAATAATATTGTCGCAGTTATAGCGCTCAATTTATCTCGGTGGCCTATCAGAGGCGCATTATTAATTTTGGTCCACAGGGACGGTTCAAACCCGCACAACTATCTTGCACACCATCTCAACTCCCATTAGAGCAAACTAGCTCAATCAGCTCTACTTTATATGGTGCGACATACTTATTTAACCCCAAAATAATTGTCCATATACTCATGGGTAGAATGATGGCAGCAACGTGGATTTAAATGCCCTTGATAAAGAACATAGATTGCCGCGGAATCAATTGGGTTCGACTTCGGGTCCCGAGATTAGAAGTCATTATACTTATGAGTATTATTACTAACGATGATGACAATTAGTAAAGCATTAATATTATTTGCTAATAGTCTTACTAATATTATTATTATTATTATTATTATTATTTATTCGCTCACATAGCATAATACAATGTCAAATACAACACAGCTGTTAACATATATGCACAAAATACAAAGATACAAGTTACAAAACTGAAGACTAGACAAAAGAAAATAGTGAGGAGCAGTATGTGGGCCAGGGTACACAAAAGTAAAGTACATCACTGTTGCCCTAGGGCATGTGAACCCTCACATACTGGCTCCAGAAGATGCAGCATTACGGAACATAAATAACGTATACGAAGATGGTTTAAAAATTATCTATCAACGTCCAAATATAGCTAAATTATCTTAATATCTTAACCACATTAAATAAAGAATAAATTAATGAAATGATTATATCAACTAATGTCTCATATTTATCTGTATATACGGGATTACAATTATGTAGGAGAAAACTTGCAAAAAAATGTATACATGTTTCGCGGTAATAAAGGCCTTGGAAATTAGTATCACCGCTGCGGGCTCCATCGACTATTTATAATAATACTCAGTATTAGTACATTTAAATTAATTGGTGTTATGAAAATAATTATTCACACAATTATTATTCACACTCGTTTCATGTATTATGTTATTTTTTTTTTTTTTTCATAAATAATAATCAGTTACCATTATAATTGGTACAAGCATTGAATCGCAATATAATGGTGGATACAATTATACCACACATTTACCAAATATAAATCTCAAATATCATTCATAACGTTGGTGTAATATGTTTATATCACCAATGTGTTACTCCGTCATGGCATCGGTGACACATTATTGTATATTAGTGTATGTTTATATGATGCACATTTTTAGTAAATTATGTACATGCTTGATATGACTAATTGGTAATATCCTTCTCCTGACCCACCCATCTGTCAATGTTTGCAGCAACAACAAAAGGGAATCATTCTTGCAAACTAGATGCATTATGATTAATGTAATATGTATCATTATATGAATTGTCTCTCACAGCATGGGTATCAAATTGTGAAGTCTAAATTATCACTTTTCGAAGGGTTGTGTTATTCATAAACGAAACAATAAATTACCAAAACTCACGGAACCAACACGGCCAATAGTTTCATGGGCGGAAACTTATTTTGAGTGCGCCAAATTCTATACCTGCGCACGTTTGGATACACTAGAGGCGCGGTAGAAGCGTGCGTCACAGACAACAGACTAGTCTTTGTTTGCAGACCAGCGAGCAATTAATAAAGTATCGCGGTGGGTTTTCAAATCATATACTTTGTCTGGGAACCAATTGTTCTAATCTTGGTTGAATGGACTACAACGAATATTGCATTTCATTTATAAGAATATTATTCTTGGGTGGTGGTTCCCTTCAAGAATACGAGCTGTTTTCCCGCATATAGCCATGTATCCTACCATTTGGTCTAGGAATAGGCTTGTTCTTCCCCTCTTGCAAACAACCTGTTTTGGAACTCATAGGCACAAATGAGTTTCTTTAAAGTACCTGAGCGAAGGTTTAAAAATGCTTGTAACCTAAATAATGTTGGCATCATCGCAAAGGAAATGTTACATTCTTCCTAATAATTCATATATATTTTGTCAAAAATTGTCACAGAATTGATTAATCTGCAATCTAAAGTGATGAAATTTCGACCCGTTATTCGCCCTTGGTCAGCCCGCTGTGTGGGGGTACGATTAATGACGTCACATGTGTGAAGAGCGCATGAGAGCGCTCACAAGCCCGTGGGCTTTGTGTACTGTGCTCCCAAGCCCGTGGGCTTTGTGTACTGTAGGTGTATGTGTATACCACCCGAACGCTAAGTATTCTCATCACAATGCCTGATCTTCAGGAGGAACTGCTACTAAATGTAGACATCAAATTTGATGTAAACAGCTCCACAAAATATAATGTCATTGGTATAGTGATAGTGACGATGATGATGATGATGATGATGATGATGATGATTTTGATTATGATGATGATGATGATGATGGGGATGTAGGAGGGATAGAATGAAGAGGACGAGACGGAATGAGTTCATTCTTCAGTAAAGTCACTAAAAACACTTCTACTACTAGTACTATTTAATTGCGATTATTCATTACATATGCACCGTCATTTGAACTACATGACATCATAAAATGCAAAGGTGTGCTCAAGATTCACTGTCATGTCTATATAGTAACCTGAACAATAGTCACCAACAATATTCACTCTGCGCTAGCTGCCAGGCTAACATGTTTACGAAAACATCTCGGGAAATTACACGACATAGAAGGGTAGACAAATCTATTTGCATGATTCAAGTATAATGGAATATTCCCTATACGCAATAATAAAATGTAATTAGCTGTTTTCGAGAGATTTGTATTCCACTTCCATCATCAGCTGGCGTAAGTTCGTGTCATGTGAAGTCTGTATTATAAACCCTCACAAAAAGTTCCGCAATTCCAGTTTGAGCGTTCATATCTCCCTTATTACTGTATTACCGTTCATAAATGTGTTACCATTGGAAAGCTTGTATTCTCCCCTTCACAATAATATGACATTTTTTTATCATGGAATGTGCATTACAAAGTCAAAAGTGAAATCTTGCAAAAAGCATTAATATGGTCAAACATAATGATAATTTCTCAATCAGTCAATAAAATACACTATATCTTCCTAGCAACATACACAATCGTTATTGCACCACCTCAAAATAATAAAGGTATATTTCATCCTAAAAAAAAATGATAAAACGCCATTGACATTCACGCATGAGCGACTGAACATTATTCATAACACCGTTCTCACAACAAAAGGAGGGTACACTGTTGTTTTATCAATGCATTTTGCAACATTTTACTTTGACTTTTCCCATATTCGGGTGTCATGCGCATTCCATGATAACATATTCATGGCAAATGTCATATCAGTTTAAAGTGGGGAATACAAGCCTTCCAATCATACCAAACTCATGAACGGTAATAAAGTAATACATGAGAGATATAAACGCTCAAACTTGAATTGCGGAACTTCTTGTGAAGGTTTTAATACACAGTTGTATACGTCTCGCTCTACGCTCTAGGCGGGGGACTCGCACGTGTGACGTCATTAATCCGTACTCGGTAATTCCCGTTTCAAGCCATATAGAAGTTCTGAGAAGGGTCTTTGAAACACGCTTCTTATCGCGTTTCATTGATATTTCAAGACTTAAGAGCAAATGAGTTGTGTTCTGGTTGGTATAAGCTTCCCGTTAATGTATAATTTGTCTATTTTGTGATATTTTGTGATATTTCTTCGCTCAGCTACTTTAAGCGGGCGACCTGGGAATCCACGTCAGTGGGCGATGAGTGTATACCTACTTTTGTACTTCTGACAAACATGCTATTATTTAGTATTTGGCTCTCTGCCCATTTTTTCCCCATGTTTGGAGCGATAAATAAAGCAAAGAATGTACAACTCTGATGAAACTAAAAAATTGTCTTTGTGTAGCACAAATGTTACCTTGGCACGCTAAGAACCAACCAAGAGGCGCAACAAGATAATTATTGCTGAGGGTGTTTGAAACTCGCACTATGTGTCCTTCCTAATAAAAACTGGTAAATCAAAATTAAAATGTTGTCTTGGATCATCCGTGATATAATAATAATAATAATAATATTGCATATGCAATATCCACCTAATAAGGTGCTCAAAGCGCTTAATATTATCCCTGGTCATTTGGTACAGTTCAGACCCGCACAATTATCTTGTACACATTCTCAACTCCCCGGGGAGCATACTAGCGGCGGGCAACCCTATAGGTGCACCAAGCTATCAAGTACTTGAAGTAGGGGTATGGAGAATGCACATCGATACTCTTATTACTGGTTATATCCGTGTGCATTTTCAAGCACTCGTTTACTCCATACATGTTATGCCTTTACGTGCAAATTATAACTCCCGAATTGGTACTCGACATCCGTATTTGGTTTCCCGGTGGGTGACACGTGAAATATAATTATAACTCATAACGATCTGAACCTCGTTTGACATGTGCACATGATGAATACATGGATATTTCAGGAATCTGATAAGTTTTGAGGAGTTCGTCATCGTTACCAGACCATCTAAACACTTTAAGTGTCAGGAATTATGTCAAATCTCTGGATTTGTGTGCATTGTGTTGTGCAAAAATGCGAGCATGGCACTTTAGGAGTTAACATTGAGCCTTGGGTGTTTTTACTACAAATTAAAATATCACCAAACTTGAGATAAATCATAAATGTGGATGCAACAAACTGCGCATTGTGGCTATTCATTCCGCGCACAAGGAGTAAATAGGTTGTTTATTGTACGGAATGATAGCAATATATCATAAATATAGAAATCTTGTAATGCGCCAATTCCATGCAAACGACGTGTTGTTGAAGTCGATCACAGGCATCAATGAGTTTCTTTAGTCGGGAGACCTGGGAATACGCGTCAGTGGGCGATGATTGAATATCTACATAAATACTTCCAACAAACATTGTATTACTTGGTATTCGGCTTTCGACCTATTTTTCTCTTCCAGTGCGATACATTTTATTTATTAATTTATATATTTTTTGTTGGGGTATACATTTCAAACTGATCAGCAGCAGTGCTGAAAGGATCAGTGTACATTGAACATCAAAACATACATATTGTCACGATTTATGGGGGGTGATGTTGATGATGATGATGATGATGTAAATTGTCTTTAACTTAATATCATTCCACTCAGCAATCAAACATGGTAGCGTGCCTCATAGTAATCCAATCAATGCGACGAAATAATAATAGGTGACGATTCAGTTGTAAAATATAAGTGCTTAAAGTTTATTAACGAGAATTCAACACATGAATATATCGACATGTATAATAATAATTCCAACTAAATAGAAGTGAAGAACTAAACTGTAAACTATCAACTGTATAACTGCGGGGAACGCAGACTGAATAGAAACAAGAAGACTAACTCTTAACTTCGTGAACTCCTGAACTGAACTCCTCATGTCTGGCCGCGCCGCGCTATTTATATGCCGGGTTCTTTGTTCTATCCCGAGAGTATGACTTTGAGCGAAGGACAAAGCTACGACCTCGAGTTAAAGAAAACTCTCCGTCCTCTGCGCACGTGCAGTCGGAAAGGCTGACCGCGACCCTATTACAAAGTCAAACTATCGCTCCGTCCTTCAAGCCAAACACGAGGACGAGCTCACTACACAAATATTCGCTAGCAATTTGCACTACGAGAGACGAACCCGCTTCCGCGATAGTTCATCCCTAAAGTTACATAACACCAAAACGAGCAAGTATCTCAAGAAAGAGCAGTTCGCTATGCGAGAGTTTATCCTTGTACATCTTCAAAGTCGCTATGCGACAATTTGTCCTAGTACATATACAATGTCAAACCCGCGCTTGGACTTTATCCTGGAGCTACGCACTACAAAGGCGAGCCTCGCACAGCGAGGAGTTCGTCCTTGGAGTTACGTAATGCACAGATAATAACGCTGCAAAACTCCGCTCTTGAAGTACGAGATGCGGGGCCAGCGAGTGACCTTCGCTTATTGTCATTCAAACAGCGAAGAGGGCTAGCAAATAACCTCTACGAAATGTCTTTCAAACAGCGCGACGAACGACGAAGCTTGCATCAATTTATCAACTCAAAGGAATGTCTTTGAGCAAGGTCGGCCCAAAATGCGTTCGCAGCATAAGCAGTTTTCGTTAAACACTACGCATGCGGTCAATGACAATGGGGACTGCAGTTCACATTATGATCACATTTACACATTTACAGTATAACTTAGATTATCACATGGAATAGGAGTTTGCACAATCGAACGATCTATAAAATCGTAACACTACCTTCCCCCATAGAAGAAAAATCACTGTCCCCAGTGATAAAACAAAATGATAAAACAAATTAAAATTAACGTAAAGCAAAACAACTAATTTTTACTTAAGTAAATTAAATCAGTAATTTCGAAACATGACATGAAGTAACATCTTATGAAAGTAAAATAACGTTGCGACTGAACTACCTATAGTAAACACATAATCACTCAACTAAAACCTAACGTGGTTTATATATACATACTCGAACCAATATCGGCAATAGAAAAATATATCGTACATAAACGTCGTACAATTGTACTTTCATACATGCAATGACATTCAGCCATGTGTAACATCGATAGAACGCAGGAGAAAGTCAGACAGAGAGGTCAAAAAAGAAGTAAAACAGCTAGGACAAAGGGTTTGTGAAAGGAGGAGGGGTAAACACAGGAAGAGATAAAACGGGGAAAAGTATGATACAAGTGGAAGAGAAACATAATTTATGCTGACGAGGAAGGGATTAAGATAACGCAGCGATCTCGCCGCAGTATAAACACTAACCTAGCCAGGGATGATTAGGAAGAGAAAGGGATGTGAGAAAGAGCGTTGCTTGGAGATAAAGAGCGCATGTAATTGGCTGCAACAAAGCATTAATCTCCTAACACACTAAAATACTGATAGCAAGACCTATATTGCGTAACACGCATGTGCATAATCTTGGGTAAAGCACATAATAAAACAAAACACAACTCAAGCAGGTCCTTATAATTCCTCTTGATTACCATACTACAAAAATTCATGTGTTCTAAATTGCAAAACAGTACTTAGTAATGTGCATTTATGTCAAACTTATTATAAATCAACTCACATGAAATTGTAAAACATAAAACTTCACTATATATATGCATCAAGAAATAATTACGAGCTCAACAAATCAGTGAAATAATCTCATTATAATACGACACAACAAGCCTTACTCAAACTACAGACTGTTACAATTAAATGGTCACAGTCTAACAAAGTTCAAAGAGAATTCACAAAACAAGGCGAGTAACGGAACGAGTGTATTGAGCAAACAGGCCAAAAAGCATAAAGGAGGATAGTCGGTGAGAGAGGGAGAAGGAGGAAAAGGGGGAGAGAAATAGATTATCACATGGAATAGGAGTTTGCACAATCGAACGATCTATAAAATCGTAACAATATTATAAATAATACAATATAACAATTGTTACATTCACATTCAAATGAGTTGGAACATTAATGTTAAGTACAAAATTTACAAAAATAAATCGCTATAAGATAAACAAAACTACACTACAGAAAGAACAAATATCAAATCATTGTGCATAATTGCTAATCAGCCACATTTACAACAATGAATTGTATACAGTAATTCATAACTATATAAGAGATATAAAGTAATTCATAATTGGAACTGTTCTAAGTTATTAATCACCAAGCATTTAATTAATTACAATATATTTATCATAAAGTAACTTTACCTATCAGCTGAATACCTATTGTGAATCATCATTATATGAGAGCAAGACTATTCTAGTCATATTAATATTTTAATTTAAATTAATAAGCATAATTTAAAAGTAATAATTATGTACGTATTACAAGTTAATATCAATATTATACCAAAATTCGAGGTACCAAACTGCAAGTTTATAAGTATTTGTCATATTACATAAATTAAAGAACAATCTAAGTCTACAATGTTATCATCTAAATGATCTTTTAACTATATACATGGGATACATAAGACCAGTACTTAATTATTGCGTCCCGGTTTTTAATGGAAATATGACTCAAGAGCAAATATTAAATTTAAAACGAATTCAAAAGAGAGTCCTCAGAATAATATTGGGGGTGACTTATAACATAGCCACTTTTGCTCTTTCATTGTAAATAAAGCAGAGAATGTGAAACTCTAATGAAACACAAAGCTTTGTTGTGTGTAGTAGACAGATTAGTTTGGCACGCTAAGTAATAACCCATGGGTATGGGTATAACAAGAGGTGGTGGTCGAAGAGGTCGGAGACTCACACTATGTATCCACCATAGCTGCTGGCAAGGGTAATGTCACCTGATTGTATTTTAACTAATCAAATCAGCTAAAAAAATATATTGCGAAGATCCCACCTATATGCAATCTCAAGTAAAAACCCTGTGCATATAGCTGCTCCCAGGAGGGAAACCATGGGTGCGAATTCGGCACACCTTGGCAGATGTGGCAGGTTAGAATATGCTATAATAACTATTTATAAACATGCATACATGGATTTGATTAGGTGAACGTCGTGGGATAGTTAAAATGAAAAAAATGCACAAATAATATCAAACATGCAGAAAAAGTCTAATGCGCCAATTCCACTAACAACATTAAATCCTATGCAGTTCAATGATCTGCACACGGCGAAACAACACAAGAAAACATAAGCATTTGTAAAGCTAACAAATATGTGACGAAAGACGAAAAACACTTTTCGTAATACGACAATAGTACAATTGACACCGACATTGTATATAATAATGTCGTCCAAATGTAAAACACAGACAAATGAGAGATTTGAAATAGATGATCTAGTAACATTGTCCAAGTCCGCAAAAATCAAAAAGAAATCTAGTGGTTCTCTCATACCATGTGGTACCCTTGTTACTAATATAGATATAGAACAGGTTTGTTTTCTTGAAGTTTCCGTTTCGGTATAAAGATATTTAAAATTGAAGTGTTCGGATTAGTAACTGTCACGTGGGTGACTTTTTTTTGTTTTTGTTTTCTACTGCTACTCTAGACCTCAGAAAAGAACACATCGAGAAGAACGTTTAACGTTTCAAAAATAAGTTTAATCTTCAAACATAACTTCTAGTGTTCACAGAA
Source organism: Echinarachnius parma (assembly GCA_037951105.1). Lineage (NCBI taxonomy): Eukaryota > Metazoa > Echinodermata > Echinoidea > Clypeasteroida > Echinarachniidae > Echinarachnius > Echinarachnius parma. The sequence continues at coordinate 46,745 of JBAMJV010008978.1, read as the reverse complement.
TGGTATGAATAATCAAAAATTACATAACTGTGATCTGGCGATCCTCAGTTCGGTGCCGCCGTCGTCGCCCCGGTCTGCCGACCCGTCCGTCGTCCGTGTCCTCGTCAGTCTGAGCCGGGCCGCTTGACTGTCCCTTGGTAGCCCACGCCGACTTGGCCTCTCAGCTTAGCTTGTCCTCCGGTCCTCAGTCCAGCTACCAGACATTGCGTTGTCCGCGACGCTGCATACTCGACCCACGCAGTGTTGACTTGATTGAGTGGACGGCGACTTGGCTAGGCGAGCTTATCGTTTATCGCGGTTGGGGCGTGCCTCTCGCCTCGATGTGGAATTCCCCCAGAGAAAACGTTTGCCCCTAACGGAGATCTATACTGCTTGCTTGACTCAAGTGCTCTCTCCCATTACTTCGATTCCCCCTCTATTTATACCATTTCCGAACTAATCAAATTACTTTAAAATATGTGCCAAGCTGGCAACCATGCAAGCAAAATATCTCTACATACCAATAAACCCACAATAGGAATTCAGAAGCAGGCCCTCAAAGCTTTTAAGACGTCTAGACAGGGCTATTACATAACATGCAAACAATTTCTATAGACAGTAGAAGTTTCTCGATCGTGCAAACAATAAACTAGCTAACTGAACTAAACAGGTTTAAATATCTCTATAACAAATATAAACCTGCCCTAGGAATTCAGAAACAGGCCCTAATAGCTTTCAAGCCGTCTAGACAGGACTATTACATAACATGCAAACAATTTCTATAAACAACAGAACTTTCTCGACTGTGCCAATCCTGACCTAGCTAACTAAACTAAACATGTTTAAATGACTAAATAAAGGCCTTTCTAATAATAAAGCCTTGTCTGGCCAAAAGACTATTACGCAACAATTCTATACATTTAACTTCCCTAGCCAAGACCCGCCTAAATTACCAAGGTTACCAGCTGACTTGGCCGATTGAATCTAAACAAAGGACTGTTGCACAACAACTTTATACACTTCACTATCCTAGCCGGGCCCCCTTCAACTATCAATGCTACCAGCTGACTTGGCTGATTGGGTCTAAACAAAGCATTACGCTACCCCCTACGTTAAAGGCACATTCTAATTAAAGGAAACCTCCAGTATTTGTATATTAGCAATTTCTTTCTTACATTAAATAACAAATAAATTTCTATCCTGACAATATCCCCCACCTTAAGATATAATTAGGGGACATAACTTATATCCAACATCAAGAAATTTATTAACATTACTAAACAATGTATATTCATCTTTCTTTTCTTCTTCCTACACCCTAACCGTTACTCTTACATCAATACCATGCTCAACCGTTCACAGTATTACAACACAATAATTGGGTGCCTCTGGGCCTTATAAAATGTTTAACCTATCATAACCAACTTCAGACCCTGACATCATACAGTTTACCTCACTAAACTTGTACGACCATTTCAAAAATCAATTAATGACATTTCATGCTACTATAAAGTACTGTTTAATCCACATCATGTTTTTTTTTTTTTTTTTTTTTTTTTTACATTTTACACAAAGGCTGTTGCACAGCGTACTCTCGTCATAAAAACCGCCTGACAATCTACGAAGTAATGAAACAAATTTCAGTTATCCTTCTTTCTATGCCATTTTTGGACCCACTCTTGTTCCCTTAATTGCAATTACATTCCGCAATTTCAAAATAAAACAAAACCAAACCATGAAAGGCCAAACAAATCATTCCTAACTTCATAGGGTTTATTATGACGGGAGTCTACTGTCAGTGGGCTAAATAACCTATTACATTCGCAAAACAAAAATAGGTAAACAAGCTACTATGTACTATGCTACCTTCCCCTATCTATTTTTACATAAGCTTACATTACTTCAACTAAACCCCACGGGAGTTTTCCTACTCTAACTTATTCGCGAAATTAATTCTAACCGCGACCGCGATTCGCTTGTCCTTTGATTCCTGAAAGAAGAAAAAAATAAAAAATGCATGAGTAGTATTTTCTGTACACAAATCAAACACGATTTGTACATTTTAAATGTATTTCAAGTCCTTAAAAAATGTACTAAAAACCAAATATACTTCCTCTTCTTTTGCAAACAAAGTTTGCTTAATAACAAATTGGCTAAAAAAAAAATCCCTTGTTTACAACACTCTGCTCATGAGGTCAGCAGCTCTATTTTCTGACCCCTTAATAGACACCAGGCGGAACCTATATTCCTGGAGGAACATACTCCACCTCATAATCCGCTTGTTTGTCATTTTCTTTGTCTGGAGGTAGGTAAGGTCGCATAATCCACAATTGTCAGAATATGGGTATGCTTACGAGCAGAGGGCATGAACGGACCCATGAGGTCTATGGCGATGCGCTGGAATGGGACACCTACCAGCGGGATCCTACCAAGCGGTGCCTTGGGCACCCTTCCTTTATCAATAGTCTTTTGACATACGTCACACGACCTACAGAAATTGGCAACATCCTCTGTCATCCCCGACCAGTAAAACTGTCCCTTAATCTTAGACAGAGTATTGTTAATACCCAAATGTCCACCTAGCAGGGAATCGTGTGCGACCCGCATGATTTCTTCCCTACGAGACCTGGGGACTACGAGCACCTTGGGGCCAATGCCCTGACCGTCATCCCCCTTTTTCTGTCTAAGCAGAAACCCTCGTTCACGCACGTACCCAAACTGGGACTTGTCAACACTACCAACTTTCTGCCACAGCGGGCGCAATGATTCATCATCCTTCTGCTCTTTCAGAAATGCATTCGACCGTACATTTTCAACAGGTTCAGCCACCGATAAGCCTCTGCTGGGCTTCGAATCGCTCACCTTTTGTGCGCGGGTTTGAACTGCCAACACCTCATCGCCCGAGAATGCGCCCTTACCACTCGACTCTAGCCCATCAGTTGAACTGCCATCATCTAACCGTGGGTTCGCGACTTCCACATCCGGGATATGTCCGACACTCTTCGGGACCCAATGCAAATTGGGGTCACTCGGTTCACGAGCCCCCTTTACATTCCCGATCACCACGTCACTCAAACAGTCAGGCATACACACAGCCTCAATTTCCCCTTCGAAATACGGCGAGTCAACGACTACCTTGGCCACCGGGAAGCGCCTAACTGTACCATCGATTAACCTCACTGCCTGTTGCTGACCCGTGAACTGATCACTTCCAACCAGTGCACCCTTCACTACACACGTACTGCACCCCGTATCGCGCAGCACGGAAACGGCTACATTCTCCGGCCTCAACCTCCCGGATACTACCGGCATGCGATTCACCATCGCCCCGACATCATTGTACGCCATTCCCAGTTTGCCAACAACTTCATTCTCCGCACGTTCAAGATTATCGACCATAGTACCAAAAAAGACACACCCTGCCGAGGAGTCAACCACTTCGGACTTCGATTCATCCCGGGACACACTCTCCCCCTTGGGTTTGGGGTCCGCATCTACCTCATCACTCACTAGACCTTGAGCTACTACCCGCCTTGACAACATGGGGCAATCCCGTTTTATGTGACCTGGGTTCCCACACAAATAGCAACCTCTCCCCTGAAATCCTCTACCTCCATCGTTTTTTCCCGGCTTTGACTGAGTTCCGGCCGGTTTCTGGTTCGGAACTTTCCCTTTTTGATTCAGGGGAGGATGTCTATTACCCGACTTCGGATCCGTACGGATCCCCTCTGTTTTCGGTCCATCGGAGAATACCCAGGGACCATGGGCAGCTACATAGACTTCAGCACAGTCAACCACCTCACTGAAACTCTCGCATTTGCGTTCCTTAACAAACTGAACTATTTCCTTAGGACAGCCAAGCACGAACTGCTCACGCAAAACCAAATCAACTAACGCATCTGTAGTATCCTCTATCTCAGCAGCCTCTACCCAATAATCAAAGTAACCCTTCATTCTGGTTGCAAACTGCTTCGGGCGTTCAGACTTATACGGTCTTGCGGACCTGAATTTCCGCCTATACCCCTCTTCCGTGAGATGATAATAAGACAATAACTCACTTTTCACTATGCCATATTTCTCACGGTCATCAACACTCATCCTATTCACCACATCCAAGGCCTTTCCTGTCAGATTAGAAATCAAATGTAATACCCAAAGGCCTAAGGGGACATTCTGACTTCTCATCAACATTTCAAACTTTGTAATATAGGCATCAAACTGGTCACGAGCATCATCAAATCGCCCTACCTTTAACTTTATCCCACCCAACTGGGCATTACCTACATCTCTTCCTTCGTCTTCACGCAATTGCGCCATCCTAAGTTCATGTTCGCGTGCCTTCTCCCTTTCACGAGCTTCATGCTCGCGAGCTTCGTCCTCGCGCTCTGCCTCGCACTTCCTTTCAAGTGCCTGACAACGCTCCGAAACAAAGCTGCTTAATGCACCACCGCTAAGGCCCATCTCTCTGCCAAGGGCAGAAAACTCTCTAGCCTGCTCAACACTAGACATACTGTCTAAAAATATAGATTCCAACCCTGCCAGCAAATCAACTAGCCCGACAAAGTCTATGAACAAGGTAACACCAGCTCTGATGCCTAGCAACCCAATGCTAAACTGTCGGTACCTTCTAGCAAGCGTACCAACAAATTGTATCTCCCAGCGAGTATACAACCACTCAAACAGCTGGAATTCACCTTCTAACGAATCACAGTCAAATTCGAATACTGGAATCTATAAAGCACACACCTTTAAACTAAAAGGCGTCACCAAGGGCGTAACCTTGGACACGGGAATCTGCAAAATACGCCACACAGCTCAAGACTCCCACATATACCTGCCTTTATAGCTAATCTAAAGGCACCAAGGACGTAGCCTTGGGGAGTAACACCTCACACAACTATAGCCATAAACGGCTAGCAAGCTAGCATAATAATATGGGACTGACTAATAACAGTCTCTAAACATTTAAGCATTCACGCAATATGTACGTTAATGTAAATAGCATGTATCTGGGGCAACATCATAAATGAATAATACACCAACAAGCACAATTCAACTTTGCCTGTGTCATATAAACGTGTCGCATACTCAATGTACGAACTCAGTACAAATGTATGAACGCGTCATCAAAATGTATACATGAGGTCATTAAATATCTGAATTTTAAATGTATATCTTTTCTGATCAAGTAGCAGTAGGGTCTCGGTGGGACCTCCAAATTGTCACGTGGGTGACTTTTTTTTGTTTTTGTTTTCTACTGCTACTCTAGACCTCAGAAAAGAACACATCGAGAAGAACGTTTAACGTTTCAAAAATAAGTTTAATCTTCAAACATAACTTCTAGTGTTCACAGAATGGTATGAATAATCAAAAATTACATAACTGTGATCTGGCGATCCTCAGTTCGGTGCCGCCGTCGTCGCCCCGGTCTGCCGACCCGTCCGTCGTCCGTGTCCTCGTCAGTCTGAGCCGGGCCGCTTGACTGTCCCTTGGTAGCCCACGCCGACTTGGCCTCTCAGCTTAGCTTGTCCTCCGGTCCTCAGTCCAGCTACCAGACATTGCGTTGTCCGCGACGCTGCATACTCGACCCACGCAGTGTTGACTTGATTGAGTGGACGGCGACTTGGCTAGGCGAGCTTATCGTTTATCGCGGTTGGGGCGTGCCTCTCGCCTCGATGTGGAATTCCCCCAGAGAAAACGTTTGCCCCTAACGGAGATCTATACTGCTTGCTTGACTCAAGTGCTCTCTCCCATTACTTCGATTCCCCCTCTATTTATACCATTTCCGAACTAATCAAATTACTTTAAAATATGTGCCAAGCTGGCAACCATGCAAGCAAAATATCTCTACATACCAATAAACCCACAATAGGAATTCAGAAGCAGGCCCTCAAAGCTTTTAAGACGTCTAGACAGGGCTATTACATAACATGCAAACAATTTCTATAGACAGTAGAAGTTTCTCGATCGTGCAAACAATAAACTAGCTAACTGAACTAAACAGGTTTAAATATCTCTATAACAAATATAAACCTGCCCTAGGAATTCAGAAACAGGCCCTAATAGCTTTCAAGCCGTCTAGACAGGACTATTACATAACATGCAAACAATTTCTATAAACAACAGAACTTTCTCGACTGTGCCAATCCTGACCTAGCTAACTAAACTAAACATGTTTAAATGACTAAATAAAGGCCTTTCTAATAATAAAGCCTTGTCTGGCCAAAAGACTATTACGCAACAATTCTATACATTTAACTTCCCTAGCCAAGACCCGCCTAAATTACCAAGGTTACCAGCTGACTTGGCCGATTGAATCTAAACAAAGGACTGTTGCACAACAACTTTATACACTTCACTATCCTAGCCGGGCCCCCTTCAACTATCAATGCTACCAGCTGACTTGGCTGATTGGGTCTAAACAAAGCATTACGCTACCCCCTACGTTAAAGGCACATTCTAATTAAAGGAAACCTCCAGTATTTGTATATTAGCAATTTCTTTCTTACATTAAATAACAAATAAATTTCTATCCTGACAGTAACTTTCTACTGGAAAGTCATAACCTGGTTTAAAGTTAGTGCAATGAGTTAGGGCATATAATAATATGTTTTGGAAACTACTTATTCATGTTACATCTCCAAACGTAAAATGTTTACACAATACACAGAGGACATACTGTATAATCACAGAACTATACATGTTATCAGCCATTCAGCACTTAATGCACATGCCACTAAATCCCTATAATGAGACCACACGGTTGTAGTTAAACTTTAAACAACTGCAACTTCAGACACCTTACATTAATTAAAAACAGATATAACAAAATATAAATGTGATGTTGAGTTAGAATACTAATTTTTTAGAAGAGAGGTAAGTGTAATTCACGTAAAAGTTTGTTTCGGATAATTTCCAAAAAAATAAAAGTTGTGTTTAATTTCTTCAGTTACTTAAAATGTAATTAACCCTCACATGTATTCTACATATACAAATTGTTTTCTTGATATTTCAGCTATTTCTAAGCCGATTTTGATCAATCTAAGTGTATTCTGTCTTTAAAAGTGTGTGCTCATGTTGACATTGTGCACTTAGATGTTAAGTTTGTTATTGCCATGTAGTGTTTATCCTCTATTCTTGTACAGATAATTTCCGAATACAATACAATACAAGGTCCGTCTTGTTATAAGTTGTAGCCATTTATCGTTCTTACTTATTTTCCATTTTCATACGACTTAAGTTATTGGTTTGTAAAACATGAATATGGACAGGAATTCACTCTTCTTACCAATATTTGTTTTACGAAACAACGTAAACAAATCATATTTAAACCAAATGGAAGACTATTAGAGATAGCATTGCTCAATATCACTATAGAAAACGCCCACACGCAATCACACAATTTCAGATACTGGCGTCTGAATAGATATCAATCATGCCAAGAGGATGAAGACAAACTGTTGTTTGGCATGGAGAGATAATCATGATTCTCCTCTTGCATCAGTGGTTTTCTAAAGGCTGGCTGCGTGGGAAAATATTTCAACTATTAATAGACGATCGGTTCATTTCATCAAGCAGTTATTTTTCAAAAGTCTAGCTTTCAGTATTTGGCACCCACTTTTTGCTTCGAAGCGACCAAACAACAATAATAACTAATTTAATATGGGATAACAATGCGACGTTATTTATATACGTATTATGGTGGTATGAAAACATCCAGCAGTGAGTATGATTTTAGATGGCAGATAACACAAACAATATTTACCAACAAAAACGAAAACATAACCCAAACTTACAGAGTGCAAGATTACGTCATCCACTGAAAAAATCACTCATTATTCACGTGTCACAAAGCCCGAACTAGATTAATATATCTACCCCAAGTAGACACAGGCATGTGTACAAAGCCAGGGTACAAAGTTGTGCAAATAAACCTGTTGTCTACAAAATTGAAAAAGTGGATTTAGCGCCTCTTGGAATTAATCTCTTTAAACAAAATGTTTAATTGCCACTATTCTAGGACCGTGTTTAGTAGGTGATATGATATAAGACTTGGTGATATTTGGAGTGTGGTGATTTGATTTAATTCTTGGACTAATTGTGAGTTATACGCTCCTAGCCCGGCAGGTGGTGACAAACCCACTATGCATCAATAGCTTTACTCAAGTCAACTGGACACACTTGCTTTGCCGCCATCTAGCGGTCGTTTCCAAACATCATTTCCAAACATCGTTTCCAAACATCATTCCTAATTTATAATCATTCATCTTGTATGTAACCTTGCATGCGGAAACTGTGGACCTTGTCACATTATGACATGTATAGACTCCGACTATCAATGATCTGATTATGTCCAATAATGTGGTGACGCAGCTATCCGCAACATTCTTAATTTGGTTTGAAAATTACATGAATTTCGTAATGGGGATTACTAGACTTGTCTGATCTAATCTGCCTAGTGGTTTATGAAGGAAATAATATTACAATTGTTTTAATCATCATTATACGGGTATGCAACATAAACGTGTATATAGTATGTTACTATGTTTATCTTGGTTTAGTATGGTATAATATAAATTTGTTTAATGATGTGATATTGAATATTTGTTTTTCTTCTCGATTCGATTGTTTACACAACTTTTGTCAGACTCTTGCATTACATATAATGAGTGTGTTTTATGATACATCATGTTTTTATAATTGTTATGTGGCTAATTGTGGAGAGGATTAGGATATCACAATACAAATGTGCAATGAATGTAGATTATACATGACAATATAAAATATGGCTGTAATCATTTACTTTGTTATTAATTATAATTGCTTTCAAGACGGCTAAGCAGGACAAAACAATACAAAATAACCTACAATGCATATATAACATAATGAATAGGATATAGAACAGATGAGGGTTTTTATATCAACACGCTCGTTTACAATATGAACTTCCGAATAAACCTGGAAGATATGGAAAGGACATCGATGAAATGGAGGTGGCGTGGAGGATGTTGTTGATGATGATGATGGTGATAATGATGATGATGATGATGATGATGGTGATGATGATGATGATGATGATGACGATGATAATGATACAAATACTAATATTACTAATATCAATGTAAAGCTCTTAATTGTGTATAGTGCAGTGCCACTGACTGTTACAGGGAATATCTATAATCTGTGTACAATACGTGCAAACGTTATGGTATGCTGGTTCGCAACCGCAGACAATACACAATGAATATAAGCATACCAAAGTTAGGTGACTGTTGAAATACTGTTTGCATGATTTCAATGCTTTTAATATAATTGTTCACCCTATTTGAGGCTTTAAGCGTTCTGTAAAAAAACAAACATATTTCTTGAATAAAACTAAACTAACCTCAAATTCATAACAACCATCCATGCGACACCTTCACAAATACACAGTGGCATACGGTTGCTTCCAGGAGGACTGGTGGGGGGGGGGGGGGGGGGGGGTGCGCCCCCAATAATTTGACAACATCAATGCAAGCATTAAGGCAACATCTGTGAAATATACATACATACATAAGGTGAGCCCTCAACCCCTTATAATTGCCTGCCCCTTTCCCAACAATCAGGCAGACGACGCCATGCCACCAATACTACGTACAAGTAAACACAATCTGATAGATAGACCATAATGTTAAATGCTTGAGAACACACAGTGTAGGAGGATATGGCTTTGCACATCATATATGTGTCACGTGACTTCAACCACGGATTAAAGGGAACCAACACCCATACAGAAATTTAAAAAAATAATAATAATAACAATAAAACAAATCACATGCTGGCCTGTATTGTATGTAATAATCAATACCGTCTAAAATATAACACAATAATACATACAGTGGCGTACGGTTGCTTCCAGGAAGACTGGTGGGGGGGGGGGGGGGAGGGGGGGGGGGTTGCTCCCCCAATAATTTGACAACATCAATGCAAGAATAAAGGCAACATCTGTGAAATATACATACATACATAAGGTGAGCCCTCAACCCCTTATAATTCACCTGCCCCTTTCCCCAACAATCAAGTAGACGACGACATGCCACCAAGAATACATACAAGTACAACCGAACAGAATCTGATAGACCATAATATTAAGAGCTTTAAAATACACAGTGAAGGAGGATATGACTTTGCACATGATTTATGTGTCACGTGACTTCAACCACGAATTAAAGGGAACCAGCACCCATACAGACATACAAAATAACAGACAATATGTCACATGCTGGTCTGTATTGTATGTAATAATCAATACCGTCAAGTGCATATAAATATCCCTCTAAAATACAAAACAATAATACATGGAAATAATTTAGATTTGTACAGCATGAGCCTAATATGGTAAGTCATCATTTCGTTGCGCCTTACCACGTTTGTATTACCATGGTAATCGAAACAAAAACACAGAGCGTTAACCTGTATTTGAAATATTCTTTTTCGACTTCTTGGGAGAATTCAGCCAAGCTACATATAAAAGGTGCTTACATGTTTTACGAACACCTGTCATGCAATGATCACTAACGCATGGTCATTGTTACGGATAATATACAGGGTGGCCCAAAAAAAACGGAACGGGGCACTTCCCAAAATATAATACCACAATGTTTATGTTCATCGGATAGGGTGTCCTTTCCAATGAAAAACGATACCAAGAACAGTAATTTTGGTCAGGTCGTTTTTGTTTAAGGACGCAGTGAGTGAGACCATGTCAGGTGCCGATTTATGTCGATTTCGACCTAGTCAATGCCAGTTTAACCGCACTCCTTGCCCGTAATACCATTCAGCGACCAGGCCCATTCTCTCGGCACACGGCTGAGTGCACACTAACAATAGTGCGCGATGCTCAACGATATGAACGGCGGTTCGTGCAATTCATCAAGCGCTGGCTCAATACAAATTGACAAAAAAGAGAACCTGACATGGTGTCACTCACAGGGCCCTAAAACAAAAACTACACGACCAAATTGACTGTTCTTGGTATCGTTGTTCATTTGAAAAGACACTCTATCCGATGGACATAATACATGTGTTACTTTATTTTGGGAAGTGCCCCGTTCCGTTTTTTTTGGGCCACCCTGTATAGGTATCTACTACCAGACAGGTTTCAGACTGTGGGAGTATTACCACCCTTCATGTTCCTAGGCAATTATTATATAAATACATTGAAGTTCAGGCCAGGGTTTGCGCTGCCTCACGCATGCATTAAAGTGATCCATTACTTGTGTACAATTCCAACCAAACTCACTTGCAGCTTTCACACTTATCTTGTATATTGTTGTTTGGCTTATCATGCTCATGGTAAAATAATGAAATGGGTTTTGATTTGTCAAGGTCCTAATAATCACGAATATATATATATATATAAGATTGAATTTGAGAGCATGTATAAACGGTTTCAGACCGTATAGTCAAGAGTATCTGAATTCAGCCACTTCACGCGAACGATTGAGATAAAATCAAACATGGATTGTCTCTGTTTTCACTAGGTAACTGTTTTTTGTTTGCAATGAAAAGCGCACATATCATTATCAAGAATCTTACAATGAAATTGTAATATGATTAAAGTCTCAAACACTAATTTTGTTGGAAAAGTCATATAATGGAACACTTTAATATATTTCACTTGGCGATGGAATTATGAAGAAAAAAAAAGAATAATATTGTGCACAGCGTATACATGCAACAGTGAGCACGAAAGGAAGATGTTGTCCCCGTCCATATTTGGCAAAGTTGAACTTGGGTCTAATTAACATAAATACGTCACCTACCAATGACCTGATTGCATGGAACATCCCTTCGTCTGTATGTGTGTGTGAACCCTTTAAAGGCCAATCAGTATTGTGATACCATACGTTATCAATATACCTCCGTCCAAGATATCGTGGGTCCAGTACTCAGGGGTTAATGCTATGTCATGATGACGTATTCAGGGTGTTATCATAAGGCTCCATAAGAGTGCGGGAACCGTATTTTGATTTCAACGTTTCTTTCAAACTTTGGTGCGCTGTATGCTGGATTTCTGCCTAAGTTTGGGGCGTAAATCGTCCGCTTTACAGTCCTACGCACACCTGCAGGCTGTAACGGGTAGATTATAGGACCCACACTTACCGCGTTTCAAAGTTTGGATTACTTTCGAAGTTGGTTCCACCTTGTTTGGTTTATACGTCTTAATGCTCCTAAACACTTTGGAAAGTGACATAATTGCACACGAATATGACTTGGTTGATCAATATATTATATCATCATAGTAAATATCATTTCGATATGCGACACTGTGATCACATTATGTACGTGAAAACAAATACATTTTATTTAGTGGCTATCTTGGTATCAGTGGATTTTGTTGATTTGTCTCTACTATCGTGTCCACCATTGCACAATAACACTGATGTTGTACAGTCGATACAGTAACACAAATTCTCAGAAATTGACCATTGAAAAGACAAACAATGTGGATTTCCTTATATTGTAACACTTATCATACGTAAGAGACCTGGCCTAGGTTTCCGACGACCTTGGGTTCGAGTTCCTGCGAAACCAGCATCGGTAAATATATTCATAGTTGTTCCAAATGTTAGTTTTTGTTGTATATATTGATAATTGATTCTGATGGTTCTGTATTTTGTACGTAGGTATACAAAATTATAAAACTATTCCAATTTAATGTTCCAATGTTGTTAAATAACAGTAGTGAGAAATGTTTGACATAAACCATGGCATATGTTTTTATTAAGATACACACCAAATCAGATTTAATTCAATTTGACATTATCATGCTTCAAAAGTTAGGTAAAGCTCTTGTTTAAATGCATTAAAGAAAATAAATCGATTTATATAGTGGCAAGTAGACACGTTAATGTATATTTCAAATGTTATGATGACGACGCACATCTGTGTGAAATAATATGTTTTAAATAAAGAGAGCCTCTAAACAATTGTCCTAGGTTCTGGTATGATGTGTGCATTTAATTCATTGAAATCTATTTCAATTTACTTCATCAATCAATGATACTACATACATAATTTATAACATATTATACTTTTCAAGATTACGTCATTTTGAAGTTTTGAAACTACGGTTTATGCACAATATTGACTTGAATATTAATGTCTTTGTTTGCAACGATTTTGAACACATCATGATCAGTGCATTGTTTACTTTATTGGTTATTGGTTGGTTTTAAGTAATACTATACTTTCCAAAATGCATTAAATACTCTATTAATTAAATCCGAATACAATACACACGGAGGTTAAGAATAGTAAAATATAATATATAATACAATGCACAATACACATTAATTCAGAGGAGAGAAAAAAAAGATAATCTAACGGTCGATGATGTAAATATAAAATCATACATAATTTGAATGGATGTGGTTAAAATAACAACAACAATACTTTGTCTTAATAATCTCCAGCTAATGTATGTCATTTAAGAGTTTTAAGTTTTAAGGATAACATCAAAATTGGTCGTGATGATTATAAAGGATCAATTTTGCCGTGATCATTGAAAACAGGCGGAAAATATAATAAGTACATGCAGCATATGTTACAGACATAATCAATTTGTAGAGTATGTGGAATGTGTGCATGTCGTTAATACCGTAAATGTTTTGAAATGTTTATCTATTTTTTTTATATTCAAAATAAAGGCAGCATAAATATCAAACAGACATCCACAGTATAGATACATCTTGAGAAATGTCGATTAAAATGTTCGAGGTAATAGGAATCTATAGTTGATGAAGCTAATCTACCCATACAAAGACTTGTTTGATCACAATCGTTCAGAAACGGCTGGAATATTCAAACATATTATTATCATTGTAATATAGGTACTGTGCTGTTCCATACTTTTGATACCAAAATCATTTGTAATTTATTTTTGATAGTTTCTCTATTGAATCAATATTTTGGCAAAATATGTCATTCAACATTGTCATTTATGTGGTTAATCTTTCACGTGTCTTGTATTCCTAATATTTGATTACAAACTGCCCTCTAACTTAATCATTCAGATATATTTGTGCCATAAGAGCAAGAAGGAATTATACACAGTGTTTATAAAAAAAACGGAACACAACTTCCACCAGCAATATCTTATGAAGTGAAAATGTTTATTGCAATATATCATCTTAAAGATGATTTATTATTCTTTCATTTGATACCACTTTTGTAATAATTGATATTGTAGTTATCGAATTGCAGGCATTTTAAAACGAGCAATGTTAAAATTGCTTTGCGCACAAGATTTAGATCTATTCATCAACACGGGCTGATGGTCATTCATTCAAACCTCTCCTTGTGTTCTTCTTTTGTCTTGTAATCCTTTTGTTCCGTAAATAAATGAACATGGAGATACTTTTGTAATCAGTTCCTTGCCTGACCAAGCAACTGACCACTAAACACGAGCACAAACATGTGCGGACAGACATGGGGGTCATGTGGTAGGACATTGGGGATGATTTTGGACCCTCAACTCTTCTGAAAGTTGAATAAAATGTCAAACTATGAATCAAAAAACATCATGAAATGTCACTTGACTGTGTCTGCTGTTTCATTATTTACACTGCATTTAACAATTAGTTTCTACTCTCGTGCGCAAAGTACTTTTTACATAACCCTTTTTAAAAAGGTTTTATTCAATCATGCATGACGTTATCACAACATATTTGGTATCAAACGAAAGAGTATGAATTGACCTTTGATATGCCATATTGCAATCAATATAATTATGTTTATTAAATAAAATATTGAGGGTGGAAGTTGGGTTCCGCTTTTGTATAAACACCCTGTACATTTTATCCTTGAATGATAACAAACCAGCGTTAGTGTTTATACAGTTGAGTTTTAATGAGAACTGTACCAGCCCTGTGATACTATGTTGTAAGTTATACTAAGAATAATACTAATAATGTAATAATATTGTCGCAGTTATAGAGCTCAATCTTGGTCCACAGGTACGGTTCAAACCCGCACAACTATCTTGCGCACCTGCACACCATCTCAACTCCCATTAGGACAAACTAGCTCAATCAGCTCTACTTTATAAGGTGCGACATACTTATCCCCCGAACCAATTATCCATATATACCCATGGGTATATAGCAGAAACGTGGATTTCAATGCCCTTGATGAAGGACATACAATGCCGGGGAATCAATTGGGTTCGACTTCGGGTTCCGAGATAAAAAGTCAAGCGCTTACCTGATCGTGCCATAACCCCTTTATGAGTATAAGGAGACGGTTTGCACATTATGATAGGTGTCAATTTGTAATAACTGCAATCATATCATTAAATTAAATGAATCAATTTCGTTTTGTTTATGAAGCTATGGTATTCAACTACCGGTAATGAGTATTATTACTAATGATGATTCCAATTATTATAGCATAAATATTATTTGCTAATAGTCGTACTAATATTATGCGAAGTATTAATACACTTAAATGTATTGGTGTTATGACCATAATTATTCACATAGTTATTATTCGTCCTAGTTGTATGTTCTATGTTATTTCTTTGTTTTGTTAGAAATAATAACCAGTTACCATTATAATTGATACAAGCATTGAATTGCAATATAATGGTGGATACAATTATACCACACATTTACCAAATATGAATTTCAAATAACATTCATAACGTTGATGTAATATGTTTACATCACCAGTGTGGTACTACGTCGTGGCATCCGTGACACATTATTGTATATTAGTGTTATGTACACATCGAGTAAACAGGTCGTTTATTGTACGGAATGATAGCAATATATCATGAACTAGCTGCCTCGGCGCTTCGCGCCTCGGCAGCTAGAATCGGCGCTCCGCGCCTCATTATTGAAAAATGAAATTTAAAAAAAAAATGTAAACAAAAATAAATAAATAAAAAAACAATAATTTAAAAACAATTATTTATAAAATGATAGTAATGGTTGCCATCATCATCACCAATTCCACCACTACCATCTTCATCATCATCATTGTTATCATCACCTTCATCCTCAGCAGTATTGATTATTGCCTTCTTCAATACCACCACCACTATTAATTCATTATATCCATCATCCCATCATTACTACACCACTATCGTGTTATCATTTTACCATATTTATTACTTTTACTTTATTTTCTTCTGAATTAGCACCTGCTTTTTTGTTGAAATAACTTTTTCTTATCACCATTAATGTATTTTGATCACCATAATTATATTATCATGTACACCTTCACCACAACCACCATTTGACTGTGTCGTCAAAACCATTATGTTCATTATCATTGATTATTGCCATCATCATCACCTTCTTTTTTTATAGATCATTACCACTATCGCCATCATCAGCTTTTTTTCAAATTCAGTTTATTCTGATCGGTCATTGCATTCATCACTACTACCACCAACATCATTGTTACCACCATCATTAACACTACACCATCATTTTTACCATTATTAACATAATAACTATTATCTCATCACCAGCACAATCACATCGTTGTTTTTATTTTCATTTTTATTCATATCAATAATGTATTTATCATTCATCATGTTTAATCTTACCACCACCATCATCATTATTGTTGTTGCATCAATTTTCATCTTCATCATTATTGATAATTGCTATATCCCACCATTAACATTATCATCATTATGATCATCACTACCAACACTATGTCTGCATCATCATTTTTGTCATTAAATATTGTATCATTATTGCCACCACCACCACATCATTCTTACCACTATTATCAACACACCATCATTATTACAACCATCATCATTTTTAGCACCATCTTATTTATTGGTATTTTTATCACTATACCTTCAACATCATCATCATTATCACCTCTACCACCTGTATCATTATCATTATCATCAATATGGCTGAAATATCAACAAATGCATTTGATCTTATAATTATTTGGGGCCCAAATAATTAGATGTTTTAAAAAAAATTAAAACATAATGCTTGCACTTTTTCAAAAATCTTCGAAATCGTTTTTTAATTATTTGTTGATTTTTCCAATTAAATATTATTTCAATCAAACATGTCATGCATAATTTTGAATTGAAATGGTTAAAACTGATGACATTTCAGAAGTGCCCTCTTGTGTTCAAAATGGCCCTTTTTGAATGATAACATGCTTTTTACTTAGTCATTTTGCAATTTTGTATATTTTTTTAGCATGGTGGAGTTTACTATTAGTTTAGGCTATAAGGTTACTGTCCAGGTTTGGTTACTAAGTTTAGCCATACCAAAACTAAACTACCCCTTTAACGTGCAGATTGTTAGCGTATACATATATGCACATGCCCATACATAAATACACATGCAAACATACACATACATACACAGATGCATGCACTCACACACATACATATGCATGCACATACCCATAAAAAAGCGACACAAATGCACACCTACATAAATATACATTTCCATACACATTACACACACATATGCATGTACACACATACAGTAGGCCTACATAACTGCACATATGCATACATACATGTATGCCTACACACAATCACATACGCATAGACATGTATTCATACATGAATCACACGTTATGCGCCTATTATTCGTTTTGAGAAAGGATAATATTACAGATATTATTACAGTGAAACTTCATTATAATGGACACCTTGTGTCCAATGATTTTACCTTGTTAAATCAGATATATTGCATACATAGGAGATGGACATGTATAATATCCTTGCTATGTTACAACAGATTTTGTGATAATGAGGTTCCACTGTATTTATATGCAAAACACTCACACAGCCACAACATACACAGACATGCTTAAATGCATGCATTCAAACACGCACAAATATACGCACACACAGTATAAATGCATACACATGCAAACGTAAACTGATCAATACATACTTTCACATACGCAGACTTTCATACATTAAGTATCACATACAAACATGCGCAAATGTATACATACTTGCACACACATATATAATAATAATTGTACACATATTTAATTAAATGCACATACGCATACACATTACACATGACATAAACGCACACATACATGTACCCACATTTGCATACAGATCGATACACGCATACAACACTTACGCATACCTATAAACGCATTATGAAAACATGTACAAAGCAAGTGTAATGTAATGATTTATCATTTTATTTTATGCTCATTTTTCAGCCATATGACTTTCATTTACCATGGAATTCAATTTTCATAAATCATTCAGTGGACTTATTAGAAATTCACATTTTATCAACCCTTTGACAGATTTTTATATTATATGAACAAAGTTACTAGATCCTTTAACCCATACCAGGCCGGGGGGTGGAATGCACCCCCCCCCCCCCCTCCCTTGACGTTTAGCGTGATAATTCCGCAACACGCGCAGGTATTGCCGCATGATTTTTTTCATTGAAGTCTTGCGCAACTTTTGAGACCAAATTTGCGACATCTGGGTATACTGTTCCGAAGGGCACATACAATTTTGTGGTGAATTTAGACCCATAAATCGCTATTTTCGTGATTTGTGTACAAATCCTATGGAATTAATTTTGGCTGAAATACACAAAACCTTGATTATTTTTCATTCTAATCACTGCATTAATTTAATTTTGGGCTAAAAATGGTTGGAAAATGGTCAATAATTTATTCCATTGAAAAAAACATTAGATAACATGAGTTAAAAAAAATAACAAAAAAATACATAAGAAATTTCAAAAACAAAGAAATTTCAAAAACAAGGAAATACATTAGGAAAATTTTGCTGTCACAATTCTAAATTTTGAAAACCTGTTAATTAAGTCATAAAGAATATTCATGCACAAAATTAGCGTATATTGAGCAATATTAGTGATTTAAAGACAAAAAGGAATTTTTGCATAAATTTGCATAATCAAATTTTGTATTTATTTTTTTTTCTTCAAAAAATAACAAAAATCTAACGGCGGCAGAGATCTCACCTCCTGATCTCCCACCTGGCTATATAGCCAAAATAACCCGGCGTGGTTATAAGGGGTAAACAAAATGTGAGTAAAAATCAATTAATATAAACCTAAGGAAAGCTTCCCTAATCAAAATGAAAGTGTGACTGTAGGTAAAGCATATTTGTATTCATTGTCAAAGTAATAATGGATGAAAACATTATTTGTGGGTTGGTAGACCTACACTTCAGTAAGAAGATACAGAGATCAGTATACAAGGATAAAGAGCATACATTGCACTTTTTTAGACCTATGTTGTTACTCTACCTGCTTTAGTAATTTGTTAATGATTTGTATTATTGCGTAGATCGCTATAATTTAGGAAAATCCTTAAATTGGCAACACATTGTGATATTTTAACCAGAACGTCAATGACGTAGCGCTCATCCGGCATCTCGCAACATCAAATATCGCAAATTTCATGTGGTACACTTTTCAACTGGTCCAAAAATAAAAAATGTGATGCCCTGGAAGGGACATAAAAATTAATTTAAAAAAAAATTAGAGTGAAAAAAATATAAATTTGACGCCCAAGAAGGGACATGGGGAAAAAAAATATATAAATAAATAAATTAATAAAAAAAAAAAATAAAAAAAATAATAATAAATAATTTAAAAAAAATGAATAAATAAAAAAATTTAAAAAAAATAAATAAATAAATAAATAAATAAATAAATAAATAAATAAATAAATTAAAAATTACCATAATTAATTAATGGGGAAAAATTTCAAAATTCTGTGAAGAAGTTTAGTGTACCAAAGTTAGCTCTACCAGATAAAGCAAACCAAATCAAAATCGGTCGAGAAATGAAGGAGAAGAAGCATTTTTTGTGATTTTTAGAATAAATTTGCATAAATTACCATAATTAATTAATGGAGAAAAATTTCAAAATTCTGTGTAGAAGTTTAGTGTACCAAAATTAGCTCTACCAGATAAAGCAAACCAAATCAAAATCGGTCAAGAAATGAAGAAGCATTTTTTGTGATTTCGAATAAATTTGCATAAATTAGCATATATAATGAATTTCACGATTCTGTGTAGAAGTTTTAAATCCCCCTCCTAGCCCTATCTTATGAAATAATCAGAATCAAAATCGGTTGAAAAATAACGAAGAAGAAGCATTTTGAAAACTGTGGACGGACGGACGGACGGACTGACGGAAGGACGGACGGACGGACGGACGACGGACGCCACGCCATGGCATAAGCTCATCGGGCCCTTCGGGCCGGATGAGCTAAAAACAGATTTCGGCATTCAAATTGGTAACTTTGCAGCAAAGTCATTTCATATTTGTCTTAAATTGTTATCACTAAATATTTTCCACTTACTTTTATATTAGGAGTTGCCAATTTGTAGAGGAAAATAATGATAAATTTGGCCTTAAAATAGCTCTTGTCCTTAATGAGATAGGAATAATAATAATAATAATAATAATATATACCATTTATAGAGCGCTATATACTGTATCTAGGTGCTCTATTTATAGGCACATGATTACTTTAGGTCATCAGGTACAGTTAAAACTTAAAACCTGCACAATTACTTGCACAATCTCAAATCTCAGGGGAGTTGGACTACCTTAACCCTAAAAAGGCCGGGCTATTTGAGGTCTTCAGCAGGCCGGGGGGGGGGGGGGGGGGCATTGGCCATTATGCCCCCCCCCCCCCAAGATCTCGGATCGCCGTGAAAATTTGCACGCATGATGAGTGAAGTGTATAGAATACAATGGTAATTTTAATTTTTTAAAAAATTCATTAATTTGCATATTTATGGTCATTTATGCAAATAAGGTCATAAAATTCATATTTTTATCCATAAATCATATATTATTCATAATTAAACATTGGCTTCACTACATATATTCTTTAGAGCATTTGGAATAATAATGCGACAAAATAATTAGGAAGAGCCAGGTTCTTCCTTTGTGTTTTTCTATTGTTTTGATAATTCTTATGTATTTTTTTGTTTTTTTAAACTTATGTATTGTATTGTTTTTGTTGTTTATTTTATTTCTACCTATAATTCAACTATTTTGAACCCCAAAACAAACATATGAAATGTAAACAAGACCAAATAACCAATGATATACCTCTTTTACGAAAACTGATATTTCCATATGTTTTGTACACAAATCACGAAATTGAGCGATTTTCGGGCTGACATGCATAGACAAAAGGTCACGTGACTTCGTAACGGTCGGTCCAATTTTCAAAATTTTTGTTTTAAAATATGCACAAGACCCAAAAAAAAAAAGTCACCAAGCAGCGGCGCGTCATCTTACTGTGTTTATGAGCAATAAAAAAAATCGCGGAGGGGGGGGGGGGGGGGGGCCATTATGGCCCCCCCCCCCCCCCCCCCCCCTTGGCCTTATTAGGGTTAAATAAACAAAACTAATTTGTATCATTAGAAATTTAGAATTACAACATACTGCATAATGCACAAAGAATCCACAGTGTTGAATTAAAACTGAATCTACAAATCATTGACATCAGAACAACGTATCACTCATAAAACAAATGTGTGTACAGGGCTCGACATTAGCACTTGCCTTGTTGCCCGGGCAAGTCAAAATTGATGTCGGCCAAGTCAAATTTGGTAAATGGTTTAGTTTGGTTGCTTGATCGGGCAACTAAATAATTGATGAACTATGACTATAAGAAAACACTCTAAATCTCATCTAGAAATAAGGCGGGCGAGTCAGTTTTCTGTTTTGGGCAAGAACAATTTTTAAATCCATGATTTCACTTGCCCGAACGGCCCAGAAGAGAAACAAGTTAGCGTGGAGCTTTGAATAACACACTTTTGATCTATTAGCAAGAATGGAATTTTACATAATGTACTTGGAAGAAGACTATAATTCAATGCTACATGAAAATCTGGTTTTGCAATATAAATATGCACTTGTTTTGTGTATAAAATCTAGACCAGAATGTCTACATAATAATACAACTAATAATATATTACATTTAATATATTTACATGTACATGTACAAATGATTTACTAGAGTGGAATATGATCAATTAAAGTAAAGTGACTGCAGCCAAACCAGCACATAAAGACCACCATAATAATTATGTAGACAGAAAAGGCAGTATTTTTAGCGGGAGGTTTCTGTACTGTTTCCATTTTGTGGTTTGAAATAAAGACAACTGTGAAGCAGTGATGCCTGTGGTTAGCGGGCAAGTATGTATGGTATTGGTAGCTTATTAAATGATCAATGATGAATCTACAGCCATTTCAACTTTGAATACAAAACAACTAATTCATAAATACAATTGATATTAATTTTCCCTAAAAACCATGTTTTCAAACTGACCTGCTTTTTAAAATTTGCATTACCAAAAGAAAAATCAAAAGCACTTTTATATCGCTTTGCATTTTTCTGTGAGCGACACTATTATTCATAAATAAAATCACTGACATTTGCTTTGCTATGCATATTTCTTACATATGAGATTTTAAAAAATGTAATGCAACTATAATATTTGTTATAATTCTCAAAAGTTTATCGTTCATGAATTAATATGTAGCACAGATGTCAAGTAAGGTGCATTTAGAAGTATTCAAAAAAATCACAGGGGGAGGGGGGGGGGGGCATAATGGGCAAAGGCCTCTAGGCTTCTTAGAATTAAGTCCATAATTTAGCATTTTTAAAAGTTAGTCTTAATGAAAACACCTATATGGAATTATTCCACCTGTTTTTTGGGAATTCAAGAAATAACTACAACTTCTTTTTTAAAATTTTGACTTCAAGGAAACTGACAAAATGAAGATCAATTTCCTTTTAAAGAGTTTATATCAATGCAAAGTTTGATTTTCGTTTACTCTGTCTCTCATATATTGTGGGAGAGCATAGTTTGAGGAAGTCCTATCTAGGATATAAGTGTATAGTCCCACAATAGTGCATTATAAATGCTCAATGAGAATCATCGATCCCAAAATGAGAAGTTCAAAGTAAAAAATTACCGACCTGTGCTACCGAGTGGCCCATGTATATTGTGCGACTGGCTTCTAGCCGGCTTGCTCCAACACAGTAAGAACACCTTAAAGTTCCAACTTGGTATGGGGGTGCAGATAATGAAGTCGTGAAAATAGATAATTCAAATGAGGTGCATTTTTCTGACAAGGTTCAAGGTTATTATTTTTATCATCATCGCTAAAAATATGTATCCCTTTGAATATCTTGAAATGAGAAGAATTCTTTGCACACTTGGCAATGATCAAAGAACCGGATCTAATGGTGTAGTATTCTTGCCGTCACGCTTCCCAAGAAAGATACTCAGAAATTGAATTGCAAACTGGAATTTTAAATGTCCTTTTCGCATTTGCGACGTTCTCGCAGAAATCATGATCATCTGTCGAAATCGTGTGCAAAGAGGACAATTGAAGATGATCATCCAGGTTATAGCCTGTAGTGTAGTACGATGCAGAGCAGAGGTTTTGTCTCCCAAAATGTATTTGAATGGTCTTTTCATTAAGAACTCACATAATGTGCTTCACTTCTCGATCAGTACTATGCTGAAGAACCTTCCGTGCAGGTATGGATGAACATGTAACTGTAATTTCTTCACGCCCTGTCTGGAAATTCCTTTCTTTGCTCAACTGGTGTAAACAGATTTACATATCTGAAGAAATGTTGCGATGTAAAGTTGCTCGCTGGTTCCGTCATCAACAGACTGCAATGTCGTGTCAGATTCCGTATTCCACCAAGCCTGTGGAGAAGTATGGAATTGCAGCGCCCAGCGGTGTTAGCCTGTACAACTATTGTGTTACACGATGGGATGGGCATATCTGCAAAAAGAAATAAATAGATTTCTGTTTCAGTCCAGATTGAGCTCTATTGGATTACAAATTATAAGATAGTACAATAGATTATCATGGAAAAACGTTTATTGAGGATGACAAACCTCAACCTTGGCCATACAAACCAATCAATTTTGAAAAGAGGTTGAGGTGGGGTCCAATGCAGGAATTATTATTTTTTTTTTTACGGGGTTACTTTTTCAATCTGATATCTTATCACAAGATATTTAATATAACACCATGGTAATTTTAGGGGCTACCTACTAAATTTTGGGGGCTATTTAAAAGATTAGGCGGCAATATCCTGGGGGGGGGGGGGGCACTTGTTCATATTATATCTACGTACAGAATCGCATTGCGTCAGTGCCTTTTTTTGGCGCGGCTACTACACTTATGCAATGTACATTGATTACGCCATCACATAATGCCATACCTGTTCTTCTGTCATGTGTAAAATACTCTGCATGTTACACATGACAAACTACATGGTACTATTGTTCTATTTAATATCGGTAGCGTCGGTCGTAACCATTAATAACCAGGTCAAAGTGCCGTCAAAGTGAATGCGCAAACACCCCTTGCAATTAATGTACACTGCATGCCACACCAAGCGAAACAAATATGCACTTGCGCATGCCATTCTGTATGTAGATATGATATGCACGAACAGTATATAGGCGAAGACGTTACTGCAACATACATGCAGTTAGAGCGCAGCATACATTTCTATTGCATAAAACACACTTGGGCAATTCCATGGTAACTGACGTTACAATACAAATTCAATGTAGGACAGTAGCCTAGGATATGTACAAATTTGTTTTCATTGACATTGTACTTAATATTGTAGTTAAGGAAATAAAGATACATGTACCTGCCGGCTGCCGGTTATAATTTGAGTATTTGAATGATACAGGTAAGGTATTACAGGTCAGTTACAGCACTACCTGCCGGTTATAATTTGAGTATTTGAATGATACAGGTAAGCCTCGTAAGGTATTACTATTAACAGAATAACAGCGAAAAAATGTGACGTTAACTGACATCGCACTATTTCTGAATAGACCCTAAAGGCTAAAAGGCCTAAATGGCGTATCGCACTATTTCTGTATGGACCCTGATGCCATGGCGTACCATTTTTTGTAATGAACCCTAATGGCGTATTGCACTTCTGAAATGGACAATAAATGGCGTATCGCACCTTTCCTGAAATTCATCATATTATATTCAAATTGACCCTATTTCTCTCGGTGTCTCGCACTCACACTGCAAAAACAAAATGCTTCTACAAGAATCCCAGCACTTTATCTCCCACAGTGCAACCCGTATACAATACTACGAAAACTACCACGGCTCATATGCCAGAACCCTCGGGGAAGAAATCGCCGCCGATCACACACCGAATGAGTAGCCTACGGGGGTAAGCACGCAAAATAAACTACAGCATACACACAAAAATCGTATAAATCACTTACCCATGATTATTGTAAAATGCAATCACCGCCGTCACTTCTGGAATGGCCGTCTCATATCATATTTCACTAGAATATCACCAAATAATGGTATTGGTACGTGGAGCTCACATCTACTAGTAAATAGGTCCAGCTCGAACATTTCTGAACACAACTGCACGATCGATCCGACTCGACCGAGTCGACCCGATCCGACGAACGATCGAGTATCTGAACGATATTACATGCATGTAATACGCTTGCATGGCTTTAGTTCAGATACTCAGTTGTCCAATTCAAATCGGCAAATCCACAGAAATGAATTTTACACCGGGCCGAGATACACATTCTGTAATTAGCCACTGAATCTGACCTATGGCCACTGAATCTGACCTATATGTGTATGTGTATCACGGCCCGATGTCAAACTACACAGAATTTTACCCACATTGTTTACGATTTTAAAAACATTTATCTACATTTACACTACAAATTTGTTTCCGCTTTCAAGACTAATAACTTGCCTAGTACATAAATATAATTTGTTTTTTTCCCTAACAACTATTACAGCGAGAAATTACACCGAACGGCAAACGAATTCCTCGCGGTGATGAACGGCAATGCCAAAAAAACATGTCAGCGAGCAGTGGGGAAATTTACCCACGTTGTTTACGATTTAAAAAACATTAATTGAAATCTCAACTACGCATTTGTATTTAGTTTCTAAGCAATTAATTTTTCTGGGGGAAAACTATTTTTTATTTTTGACGTGAAATTTCTAGCGCACGAAAAAGCAGCGAACGACGAACGACGGCATCGGTACCGAGTGGAATTCGCTCCTCCGCAACAGGACCAAAACCCTTCTCCAACTTTATATATTAAGATATAGAAATCTTGTAATGCGCCAATTCCATGCAAACGACGTGTTGTTGAAGTCGATCAAAGGCATCAATGAGTTTCCTTAGTCGGGAGACCTGGGAATACGCGTCAGTGGGCGATGAGTGAATATCTACTTCAATACTTCAAGTTCCAACAAACATTATTATTTGGTATTCGGCTTTCGACCTATCTTTCTCTTCCAGTGCGATAAATAAGGCAAAGAATGTGAAACTCTGATGAAACACAAAGCTTTGTTGTGTGTAGTAGACAGGGTAGTTTGGCACGCTAAGTAATAAACCATGGGTGTGGGTATAACAAGAGGGGGTGGTCGAGGCGGTTGGAAACTCACACTAGCTGACAAGGGTAATGTCACCTGATTGTATTTTAACTAATCAAATCAGGTAGAAATTATATTGCGAAGATCCCACATATATGCAATATAATGCAAACACCCAATGCATATTGCGGCTCCCAGAAGAAAAACCATTGGCGCGAATTCGGAACAACTTGGCAGATATGGAAGGTTAGAAATATGCTATAATAACAATTGATCAACATGCATAAATGGGTTAGGGTGAACATCGAGGGATGATTATAATGAAACAAATATTATATTAATCATGTAGAGATAGTGTAATTCGCCAATTCCAACAAACAATTAATACGGTACAGTTACATTATCTACACACGGCGAACAAAACGCTAGCAAATATGAACATATTTGTAACTAACAAATATGTGACAAAAGATGAAAAACTATTTTCGTAAGACGACATTGACGAGAATATAAAATTGACACCGATAATGTCGTCAAAATGTAAAACAGAGACAAATGAGAGATTTGAAAAAGATACTCTAGTAACATCGTCCAAATCCGTTCAACTTCTTAAGAAATCTAGTGGTTCTCTCAAACCATGCTGTATCCGTGTTACCAATATAAACATGGAACAGGTTTGCTTTCTTAAAGTATCCGTTTCGTTATAATGATGTTATGTTAAGATTGAAGTGTTCGGATTTGTAACGTTCCACTGGGTGGTCATAACCGGGTTCAAAGAGAGTCCAACGAGTTAGGGAATATAATTATCATTTTGACTAATTGTTACATCCCTAAACGTAAAGTATTCACACAGTACACAGAGGACATATACAATCACATAACTATACATGTTACCAACCATTCAGCATTCATGAAATGTTGTGTTTAGGTTTTTCAGTTATTGAATATGTAATGTACTCTCAAATGGATTCAAACACAAGTTATTTCTAAACCGATTTTGATCAAACACAATTGATACCGTCTTTAAAAGTGTGTGCTCCTTTTGACATTATATAATTAGTTTTATTATCGATATGCAGAGTTAAACCTATATTCTTGTACCGATATTATCGGAGCATATCCAGTAATTAAGTATGTACTTCAGGACCATATTGTTGTCCTTAATCTTTCTTGTTCATGGGACAGGAGTTCCCTCTTCTTACCAATATATTTTCAACCAAGAAAAAGAAGTTGTGAACAAACTAAACCAAATCGAAGATTGTAGAGATAAGCATTGCTCAATATCACTATAGAAAACGCCCACACACAACCACACAATTCAGATACTGGCGCCTAACTAGATACCAATCATGCTAAGAGAATGAAAACAAACTGTTGTTTGGCATGGAGAGAAAAATCATGATTCTCCTCTTGCATCAGTGGTTTTCTAAAGGCTGGCTACGTGGGAAGATATGTTGACTAATACAAATGATCGGTTAATGACATAAAGCATTTATTTTGCAAAAGTCTGGCTTTCAGTATTTGGCAACCAGCCTGGCACCCCATTTAATTGAAGCGACCGAACAACAACAATAACTTTGTAATACAAATGATCGGTTAATGACATAAAGCATTTATTTTGCAAAAGTCTGGCTTTCAGTATTTGGCAACCAGCCTGGCACCCCATTTAATTGAAGCGACCGAACAACAACAATAACTTATTCAATGTGGGATGAAAAATGCATTTTGTTATATAAGTTTTTATCTTGTTATGTAAACATCCAGCATATGAAAGATATACACATTTGTTAGCTTTTAAATACAACGTACAGAGCAAGAAAACGTCATCCACTGTCACAGAATTATGCACAATTCACAAAACACGAACTAGATTAATAGATCTACCCCTAGTAGACAAAGTTAGTTTTTAAATAAATAAGCACGCTCAACATCGAAGGGAACAAACATCATAACAAATTTGCAATACGTGTACGACAGAGAATATATTTGGCAAATAGTTCAACGAAAAAGAATTTAAAAAATATGTGTCGAGAACATTATACAATATGTACCAGCTAGTACAAAAGATTATGACCTATACTAGTAACATTGTCCAAATCCTAACAATCCAATGTGAATTATAATGTTCCTTCATGGCTTGTTGTATTTGTATTGACTATAGAAGCATGGTACAGGTTTAGGTTTTTCGAATTTCCCTTACGTTAAAGATACATTTACTATTGAACAGCCCCAGATGTTAAACTATCCACTGGATAGTCCAAACCGTGTCAGTACAATGAGTTAGTGAATATCACTTTACCTTTTTGCTCGTTACTCGGCTATATGACGTCCATTTAACATGACATGTTCACAAAATACCCAGTGGACAAATCATATAACAAAATGTTTATTGTATAAACAATTTATCACTTTTTGCACATGTCAATAAAGTAACTACATCCATTTAAACTTGATATAGACGTGTCCTGCATACCCGTGAATATTTGTTCGCAATAGTTAAGAATGCTTTGAATATTCAAATACACATATTATTATGTATATTGTTTACTGGTAAAATGCATTACTAACACAGTGGATAATGGTTCATCTTGCTGATTGTCAAGGTCGCATTTTTACACCATACATTACAAACAAATATCTTTCAGCTTAAACTGTCTGGCACTCAAAGTGTTGAAGCAAAACATATGCATTATTCATCTAACGGAAAAAACGTATGTTTTGCCAACTGATCAAATGACGCACGGATTACACACAAAAAAAGAAGAGGTGCCAAGCGCAATCTTAGTTAATTGTAAACTTACTAACGTTTCGATCGCCCTCCCCCCTCAAAATAAAAAAGAAAGACAAAACTACAAACGAAAATAGAAATAAATGGATGCAATGATCTATGATTCTGTATTTTTCCAACTATTCTGTCGTCAGGAACGTTGAAGGTGAGCCGGGTGAGAGGAAAGGATATTTACACCGAGGCCGTTTAAAGTGACTTCTCTACCATCATGCCTGTGTCTCTGGGTGAGTGGAGATTAAGAATCGGCATATTTCTCCCTCGAACTCCGAGCGATGACAGGAAGGGGTGTACACAAAGGAAGCATTCAATGACAAAAGAAAAGATAACGAAACAGTCCAGTGCCAAGGTTTCTCAGGAAAATGGCCAGAAAAAAGGGAATCATACATTAAGGGGCTCTGACAGACTGGCCCTTATCCTGGTAACTTTACTGACACTATCTTGTTTTCTTAGAATAAATAAGGTGGAGGTGCGAAGTCTACATGGAACTGTCGCTCCATGCGATACACGGTCAGTTATAAAATCGTCAATATTCAACTCTCCGATCTTGACGATCAAGACAATATCTGCATTACGCGGCACCTCCTGGATACCCCCTAGCTCCAGCTCGCTTACATCAGGCATACAATTAAAACCAATCGCTAATCTCTTGATATTCCAGTCAAACAAATATACATCATACGACAACTTTTCAGTTGACGTGCCTTCAAGACTAAAATCTCCCAGCTTGACAATCCAGGCAATAGCTGCACTACACGACAACTCATTGGTGAAACTCAATTCAAGCCAACTAGCAATAGACATGCATCCAATATCTAACTGTTCTGTCACATCAATCCAAACAATACGTAGATCATGCGAACATGTATTAATGCTTTCATCATCAAACCAAAGTGCAGTTGACGTGCCTTCAAAACTAAAATCTCCCAGCTTGACTATCCATGCAATAGCTGCATACGAAGACTCATCAGTGACTCCCTCTTCCGACAAAATCGCGCTCGATGTGCCTCCAAGACTGAACTTCTCCGGTGTGATAACCCAGTCAGTATTCGGATTGTGTAACAACTTGTCATGGTTTGCAGCCTACCAGCCATGCTCTACTGGACTTGTCATGCAGGTAAATGTACACAAACATCGTGAAAACTTTGTAACTACTGCTTCTCCACATGTGTCCGCTTTTCAACTCAATAGTTCGTAAAACAATGTTGTAATTACATCTTACCGTGTATGCATCCAAACGAACCAACTCTGATCCAATGCCCTCGCCCCTCCACCCCCCCCCCCCCCTGAAAAAAGACCCGTTCAGACATTGCCGAAGCCACAAGGCTTGCTTTACAAAGGGCCCTTTGTATGTACGTGTATGTTTTTAGTTTCGGTATATCCCTCATAAAGTGGGATAAATATCACACTGACTTTTTTTAGCAATACATACTGTATGCTCAAACATACATTTGATTTATAGAGTTAATGTTAAAGGGAGCGTCGAGTATTGGTATTTTCCGAAGTGCCCCCCAAAAATCATTTGTAACGGATTTGGTTGATCTCAATTCCATATGAAAGATCATCGAAAAAGTCATGGGAAATAATGATTCCCATTCAAATGCTCTAATTAATGTGAAATTTGCTTTCAAAATATTATATAAAAGTGATTGACGTCCGGGTATCACTTTTGACACCGTTCCAGGTCCTCCTAATACGGGACTGAAAATTAATATTGTTTGTGCACGCTAATTGTGCTTAAAACTATACATATGATACGGTACTTACCACCGATTCACTCTCCAATATGTGATCCAACTATCGGGTGGATTAAAATTATGATTTTGTTCCTACATTCCGCTAAAAATCAGTGATTCATGCGCCTCCTCGACTTCTCCTCGTGTGTCAGGGCGACTGATATAGCGCCGTTCGCCCCCCGTTCGCCGTTCGCATCGGCGGCCATCGCGATCATCAAAATATGTTCGGAGTCGCGCTAACACACGGAGAGAAGTCGATGAGGCGCATAAATCACTGATTTTTAGCGGAATGGGGGAAAACTCATAATTTTAATCCACCCGATGGTTGGATCACATATTGGAGAATAAATTGGTAAAGTACCGTATCATACAGGCCTGGTATCATATGTTTAATTTAATCACAATTCGCGTGCACAAAAATATTTATTTTCAGTCACTAAAGTTATAATTTGACTCTTGAGTTGTAACGGATCTTTTTGAATGATAACAGGGGTTTTACTTTGTCGTTTGTAATTGTGTATACTTTTCGAGCATGGTGGAGTTATAACTATTAGTTTGTACCGTAATGGTGCAGATTTTGGTTACTAAAGTTAAGTTTGACAAATACTCAACTATCCCTTTGAGATTAGATTACGTGAAAAAGTATACTATGGTATCAAAAGGAATAGCATTATCCTTATTACTATTACCCTGCCTCAACGTAAAGTATTGTAGTTAATATGTCGTTTAATACTGTGATGTTTCTTTTGGTAATGTACTGTCTTCTACTTTGTAAAAATTAACTGATTATATATTCATATTGCTAGTGCAGCCCGATGCATGTATTATTGTTATGAATATCAGCACAGTTATATCACATTCTTACTCAAACATATGTGTGTTCTCTGTTTCAAATCGCTCTGGTAGCAGGTAGCTGTATTTCATCATTCTTGTGATGCATACTGCTTGAGCATGAAGAAGGGTCAAGGGGATTGTCTGCGAAAGCTATTCATCTCCAGGCTCAACCTAATGAAGGCAGGGGACATAGAACCCAACCCTGGTCCTAAGAGTGAGACCACGACCAGAGGAGCAAACGCTGATTCCAGGTAGATTCATTTTCACAAGAGTTTCATGGATGTTGTTAATGTTGTCGTGTTTTTTTTTTTTTTTTGGGGGGGGGGGGGGGGAAGGAGGGTTTACAGCAATCATTTTATATTCAATTTACTCCTTATTTCAGCACACCTATACTGTGTCTATTTTCATGTCTGTTATTGTTTACAAATCTATTTCAACAGAAATATCTAATTATTCAATGCCTGTTCGACATACATGACTTCTTCTAAGTATACTCCGCAAAAAAAGAAACTGGACACTTGTATGAGACCAAATATTTCGTATTTATTAACGATAAAATATATGATATTGTATATCAAATTAAAGATACAATTACCCTCTTCAATATTCGCATTAAATCCAGATGAAATCATTCATGAATGACTTGTCACGGTCAATTAACCACACCAAGGTCTGTTTTCAAAAATAGCAAAAATGGAACATCCACTCAACCATATAAATGTCGATAAGCATAATGTAAAACGCTATATTCATGAGATGGCATAATTTTTCATTACAAATGTGATCTTCATCTCAATAAAAAGTATAAATGAAGACAAATTGTGAACGTTGTAGGTGTTATTTTCATCCAAAAGTAACAAAATGGGGAATTCCATGGCAAAGCTTTATTAGTCAAAACCACAGTTTGTGCCCTTATTTCAGCATGAAATTGGTATAAATTCTTCTCAAAAATTATACCGTAGTCCAAAGATCTTCAAAGCTGAAGTCACCCTTGGTCAAACAGTTGGGCAGTCTTTAACATTACATTTCTCTAGGTAAATATGGTTCAAATTGCAGGGGACACATGAAATAGACAAGCTTCATGCCTGTAATACAGACCAGTATGATAATGCTCTCATAACCTGGCCCTGTTTTATTGACAAATTTATATTTCCAGAGTTTGTTCATAACAATAAAGTTGAATAATGTCATAATTTACTTGCCCCGCTCCTCTTGTTTTAAGTGAAACGCTTACTATCACTTCAGTCGAATCGTGTGGTCCTCCATTGTTTTACTATTTTTGAAAACAGACCTTGCTAGTGTTAATTGACCATGGCATTTCATGCATGAACGATTACACCTTTAAGTTATACCCTGCATGTAGAGGACTAAATTCCCTTTAATTTGATATATGATCATGTACACTTTATCGTACATTAAAATGAAATATTTAAACTTATACAAGTGTCCAGTTTCTTTTTTGGCGGAGTATATATAATTATACAACCACTAGCTCATATCTATATAGTATGACATGCTAAGTGTTTTCAATTGACTATGTATTTACCGCCTATCATGTATATTATCGATACCTGTTTTTTAAACAACTGTGGGAATAAGACTTATTGTTGGTTACAAATCAAAATGTTCCTACTCACCACGAGATAAATGCTGACAAAAAGGAATTGCCGGGGTTCGTGCGAGGAATCCAGGGAAGCGATAGGCCGTCGGCTGAGGCCCGTGGAGTCGTCGTGGACGATCACCGCGAGAGCTCCGGGGGAAAGATCGGCACGGCGCTGACTGGTCCCGCGAGGAGATGCTCCGTAGTCGAAACGCGCATGTTCATAAATTGCACAAAACCCAAAACTAACTAAATAAATCAAGCGATCACTGAGTGAAACTTCGCGATAAAAATAACTCTAAACGAAACACAAACTCTTCGCTATTCGCGATGTCCAAAGATGCTTGTTTGTAATAACGAAAATGAACGATGACTTAACTGAAATTACGCGACTGAAAAATACGTAGTTCACGCGATCAAGTCCTGATGATAAGTGAAGTTAATTAATTCACCCAAATCCGGTGATGGGCGACGACTCAATAAGAAAGCTGTTCATTGGCCGCGCTACTTTGCGCCGACCTCCATAACAACCACTCTGATTGATTAACTAAACATTGATGAGTTCTAATTAGCGAAGCACCAGCACATGACTACTGGAATGTTGAATTCTTGCCGCGAAACGCGTAATTGACTTGAGAGGAATGTCTAACAGATCACGACAAAGAATGTCTACGAATATCTCCAAAGTAAACAAAAGACGAGCATCCGGATTAAGCGGAGCAAATAAACAGGTCAGCTGTCAACCCAAACTAGGCCAGTCCGAAGTAAATAAACAAAATAAGACTTTCCTTGTTTACTGATCGGCTTGATCATACGAAGACTAAAATACGTAGTCACTACACAACCTTATGTGTCCATTGTACTTTACATCGTCACACACTGTTCAAGGTATAGTGAAATCCCGGCTTTGATTCAGATTTATAGCTGTGAATATGTGCCTATACAGGGTGGCCCAGAAATAACGGAACGGGGCACTTCCCAAAATAAAGCAACAAAATGAACATGTCCATCGGATAGGGTGTCCTTTCCAATGAACAACGATACCACATATGGAAAAGTAACGCGCATCTGCTCAGCGCCTCGTCGCTTATCCTGTTAAGCACGGGGAACGTACACCAAAAACACCATGTTTTGATAGAATTGCTGGTATTACGGGAAAATGGAAATTTGTTAAAAAAATCTTCGGACGGTTTTTTATTATTTGAAATGTCGTCTTAAAAATGATACTAAATTTGTGATTTTTCTTTCAGGGGAAACGGTAGCCATTTTCCCCTAAAAGTTTTGACTTTTTCAGCCTGCCTATGGAGATTGCACTGTTTTCCCCCTTTTTTGTCGGATTTCGCACAGTCAACCAGTCGGCAAATCTCACACGAGTGACTTATACAAAATCTTCGGACGGATTCAGAAACCTTGACGTCACACCTTTACGTTGATATAACAATTGTTTTCATTCGTGGAGAGGAAACGGTAGCCATTTTTCAACCAATAAAAAGTAGCTTTTCATAATAAATCAAGTTGGCTGGGATAGTGTAGCGCTAGCTACGCATGACGAGTGCGCACGTACGAACAACAAACAGTCATATAGCTACACGTGCAATTAACGCGGTGCGTACAGAGTGTGTGTGTTGCGCTCAAACTCTCGGAGATCGCTTTTGTGTTGTATCTTCGCCAAAACTGGACGGCTGAATGTCGTCGAACAAGGATTAATTCACAATTTTGGAGAAGTAGCAGTTGTTAGTATGGCTAATAAACCAATATATATGATAACCCATACCGTTGGATGCTTATTTTGAAGTTTGTTAGTGAGAACATTCAGATATTAACAATTTAACGTGATTTATCTGAAGATTTTTTATTCATCTTACTGGCCTGCATTGTTGGGCCATTGCACTCTGACTAGAGGGAATTCAGTATTAGCACATGTCTCCCAGATTTCATTTTAAAAATAAAACATATGACATAACGAACATAAATGAAAAGCATTACACACATTACATATTTAAACTCTTATAAATAGCCTACGATCACGATATAAATTGTATGACAATGAAAAGCGCACAAAAACGATGCGCGGGTTTCCGTAAACAAACCCTCCCTCCGAGAGCGAGCGCTCGCACCCCCGCTTTGTCGCATTGGACTAGTCCGATGAGTGTACTTTCACGCAAGAGTGCACTCGAGCGGTCTCTCTTCGTGAAAGCGGTTGTTTAGTGCTGGTATCTTTTATGCGCGTTTAGGGCTGAAAGTTTTTCATATGGAAAAGTAATTTTGAACGTGTAGTTTTTGTTTTAGGGCGCTTTGAGTGAGACCATGTCAGGTTCCTATTTTTGTAAATTTTTACCAAGTCAGTGTCTGATATTTGAGACTTACTGCCCGCCATAATTATGTCCATTC
Organism: Echinarachnius parma; assembly: GCA_037951105.1. NCBI lineage: Eukaryota > Metazoa > Echinodermata > Echinoidea > Clypeasteroida > Echinarachniidae > Echinarachnius > Echinarachnius parma. Next base: position 10,985 of record JBAMJV010008978.1, on the reverse strand, counting down.
TCTCGGCACCGCTCGGCACACAGCTGAATGCACACTAACAATGGCGCGCGGAATACTCGCGTGTTCAGTGGTATGTAGGGCAATAAGTCTCATTTGTCAGGCACTGACTTGGTAAAAATTGACAAAAATAGGGACCTGACATGGTCTCACTCAAAGCGCCCTAAAACAAAAACTACACGTCCAAAATTAATTTTCTTGGTATCGTTGTTCATTGGTAAGGACACCCTATCCGATGGACATGTTCATTTTGTTACTTTATTTTGGAAAGTGCCCTGTTCCGTTATTTCTGGGCCACCCTGTATTGATATACCAAACTCTTTTTTTCAAAGAAATCCTTAAGTTGGGCAAAAAAAGGAAATTTATGACAATAGAGTACAAAGCTATACTGCAATCGTCTACATGCGACGTCACAAATATTACGTATTACGTCAATTTTCTTCGCCCGGACTCAGTGAAACACAATTTTGAGGTTGTTTTATTGTATGTGGAGCTTTAAGGGCTTATCTACGAAAGGATAATGCTTTAAGAAGCGAAAACATAATTCATATTCTAACTCAGTGACGTAGAAATAAGCTTAAATTGTTTGAGGCACACTTAATCTTCAAGTTGTTTTTTGTGTTGCATCACTAATAGCCTACTACACTTCACCCCATCACTTGTACTTTGACCTTATTGGGGAAGAAGGATGGCAGCATAATATTTCAATATATAATTATAAATATTATGATTATGTAACCATAATTATTATATTATTATATGTTATAATGCTGTACGATGTATGTTTCTGTATTCCTGTATGTGTTATTCATTCATCCATCACAGCACACAACATGCATCCTTTCAGATGAGATAATGATGGACCTAGCTATACTAATTCCTCACGACCAACTTCATTATCTCGGGAACAAGCTGGGGTTCTCCTGGACCGAGACCAACAACATCCTCGAGAAGAACAAGCAAGACTTCGCGAGGACTTCTACGGAGATTCTCATGGCGTGGAAGACGAAGCATGGCGCTGGACCTGAGCAGGCACGGGAACTGCGGGATATCTTGGATTCGGCTGATCTGTGTCTTCTGGCTGCACATCTTACACCAGAAGTAACTACCAGGGCATCATCCTTGGAAGGCAAGTCACGTGGACTTTCCGCGTCTTCAGAAACAACCGAGCCTGGACCGACTGATCCTGCTGCTCCGTCAACATCTTCACTTGCAGGCAAGTGTAATGTAAATGAACATCTTTACCCTCTTTACCCTAAATATTCCTGGCGAGGCTATTGTTTTTTCTTTTAAGTTGATAATCCCATTTTCCCACATCTTGACCGCACAGGCTTAGACAATAAGGCGGGGAGCGACATATGTATAATTACATTTAAATTGTGTATAGTAATCACCTAAGGGAAACAAGAACAGTTGCCACTGAAACAAGATGATCACCATAGAAAGGTTCCATATCGATATTTTTATCTGCAGGGGATCATGTTTTGTAGCCACTAAATGCAGGTTGGCTGCAATAGACAGGTGGCCGCTATGATAGGTTTGAACAACCCAGTATGTGATTTCTTCATACGCTCTGGGATAGAAAACTGACATTTTAAATCAAAATAAATAAAACAATGCAGTGATTCATACAACTGTAAAGTGTTTATACAACCTGTCATATTGTACAGTTCAATGATTATAAGTTGTTTTGTTTTAATCTAACACAAACAATAAGGTGATATTGAATGTTATAAAGACGATATAGAAACATACAAATGTGACTCCATATATCGAAATAAGTGATCTCATGCAATCAGGCTGACCAGTTGCTTGAACAGAATTAATACACTAACTAATAGTGAACAGCCCCCTCGCGCGGTATATTATAGGTATACATATTTGTTTTCGATATATATTCCGAGCAATATGAATTATATCGTTACTTGCCTCAACTATTGTTTTTTCGGAATAATGTTGCCAGGGTTATTGATATCCTTTTTTGTTTCTAAACCGATTTTGATCAAAATTAATAAAGTTCATTTGTATCCTCTTATAAATTTGACACTCAGTTTATCATTACCTCACACACAAATGTTTTGAAGCGCCCTCTACACCAAAACTAAACTACCCATTTAAGTCCAAATTAGAGTGTTTAGTTCGACTTGGGATCTTTGTAACCATCGCTATGACCACTATCGGGATTGATATTCGTGTGCTACAAGCTGAAGACAATGCACACCCTTCTCAAATATTAACCAATGCTGTTGTACAGCGATCATTACTCTTATGTGGAAAAAAAACCCATTAGAATCCGAGCGCTAATTCATTAGCATAATCTGTTATGTGTTATACATTATCATTTTTTTTAAAAATATGTACAAAGATTTACGAATATTTAAGACAGGTATGGAGATATGTTTATGTTTATCTTTCATCCTGCAGGCTTTGAAGAACAAAAAATATCTGGAACTTTCACCGTCGGTGACTGTCGCAAAATATTGGCTGAACGCTACAAGACAGGATTTGTTTGGTGAAAATAAAGCCATGGGATCCCGACAGCTTCGAAAATGTGAATGACGTATACACTGTTGTCACAATGTACAAGAAAGACCGCGATGGAAATAATCTTGGTGAAAATGAAAAGATAATACTAGATGGATCGGTTAACGACATTTTTAAGACTACGGTCAAAGGAATGCTGCCGAAACGAATAGTAATATACGCTGCAGCAGGGAAAAGGCAAGACCACAGCTGTGGCCAGAGTGGCCTATGATTGGGCTTATCGCGAACAGGGTTCCCCGTTGAAGGACTTACCACTCTTATTCATTCTGAGACTTAGAGATATCAGCACGGATGTGTCACTTGCGAGGCCATAAAATCAGAGCTTCTCACAGATGTCGACGATCTTCCCTCGCAATCACTTGAAAAGTTCATTCGCAGTCATCCCGACATTTGCTGGATAATCCTTGACGGACTTGACGAATACCGTGGAAGCCTAGATCACGTAGATAAAGATGATACTTGTAGTATTGGTGCTCTTCTTCAGAACAAAGATATGACTCGTTCGAGAGTCGCTGTCACAAGTAGGCCATATTTAGAAATGTATTTCAAGCGTGGCGACTTAGCAAAAGTATACGCGAGGATGGAGATAGAAGGGTTTTCTGAGGAATATGCTAGAGGTTATATTGATAAGTTCTTTAGTGTCAATGTTTCAAAAGCAGACATGCTTAAGACGTACTTGAAAGGCAATGACATAGTAAACGAGTTGACCTCTACACCGCTGTTCTGTGTGATGGTCTGTTGTCTTTGGGATGAGGACCTGATGAAAAATATCAAGACACAAACAGATCTCTTTGACGAAATAGTAGAATTTCTTTTGAGCCATAGTCAGAACAAGGATCCAGATAAATACACACAATCCTGGTTAAAGAAAACGATGGACCGCCTTGGACAGGTTGCACTCAAGGGACTTTTAGATGACAGCAATAAGCTTCTCTTTACGGAAAAGGACTTCAGAAAGTTCCCTGGTACGATAAAAGACGGATTTGATCTCGGGATGATTTCTGAGTCTGTCTCCGTTGCTTCGAGAAAAGCATCGGCTTTGAAGCAAAGTGCAAGAAAGATAGAGTTTTTTCACAAGACTTGTCAGGAGTACTCTGCAGGAAGGTATCTATCTAACCTGTACGTTGGAACAAATCGCTTCCTTAAGAAATTAGGACTGTCAAAACTTGACCGAATATTCAGAGAAAAGAGAGACACGATCGGGGAATATGACAATCTGCTTCGTTTTGTCGCAGGATCGAACACTAACCTGTGCATTAAGGCTATGCAAGCAATTCTGTCAAATAAGTTATTGGATGAGAGTGAACAATTCCGGATTGTCTTAGACTTGTCAACCGAGGCACAATCCTTCGAAGGTGATGTGTCATCCCTTGTAGGAAAGTACATTCAAGATGGGAAAGCTGTTCTCAAGTCACCAACTCTGTTCACCATCATCGGGATGAAGACCCTCCCCAGCGAAGTAAAGCAAAAGGTAGCTATGAGTGTTTGTCAAGCGGATTACTAGAATATATTTGTTGTATTACGCACCTTATCGGTGGACGAATACTTTATTATCATCGCATTTCTTCTGACTGGGCAAAAGTCCAATTTTCTCCCATCTTGGATGTTGAATTGATGTTGATGATGATCATGATGATGTTGGTGATGACAATAATAATAATTATGATGTTGACGATAAAGATGATGGTAGTTGTGGTTTTGATAATGCTTTGTATCGGTAATTATTCTATGAAATGATACTTTTGATACTAATGGCATAACCATACCGCAGCGGTATATGCATAACTTGCATTCTCACGTACCATAATCATCCGTATCATCATTATATTCATCATCATCATCACCATCCTCACCATTGTCATCCTTCCCCTCATCATTACAATCATCGTCATCACCATTACACACATGGTCATCATCATCATCATAATAATTTTCCTCATCCAAAATATCAGTATCATCATTATCACCAGCAACCACAGCATGATAATTAACATAATGATGACCATCTTATTTATTCCACATACTAAGAATCTTGCTCTACGATTGGTCAAAAGTTAATCACGTGATGAAATATAGTTTCGCCCATTATTGATGAAGAAGAAAAGTTCGTTACACTGTGTAGATATCTTGAGTGAAAGTGCGTTGCACTCACTAGATAGTTGGTAAAAGTGCGTTGCTCTGTGTAGACATTCAATTGTTCGCGCGCAAGTACGCGTGCGCGCGTTAGTGCGCAGAAAGGTAGCGCGCTGATGCGCAATAGACAATGGTATAAGCGTCTTTGACTGTTAGTCATAAATCTTGTTCATGTGCAGGATTGACGAAATTAAAAATAAAAGACTCGATCAATTGCTCAATATTCCAAACTTTTTAGCCCTTTGTGTTAGTTATAGGTCGTTTGTGATCAAAATAATTGATGTGGAATATAAAGCAAATAATCACCTTTTGGTTTCAGGCGATGGCAAATTCAATTCAATTCAATTCAATTCAATTCCATAAAGGTTTATTAAAAAATGACATCATCGCAGCCGAAGCTGGATTGCCAAGTCATTTACATAGTAAAATACATGATAATGGTTAAAATAGTTCAAAACAGTCATGTACATGAATGAACATCCAAATTGAAATCATAATTATACTAATAAATGAATAAATAAGTAACTGTATCATTATATATAACATTATAATAATACACGCGCATTAATCAATTTCATGAATAATAATTATTTAAGATCCGCACAAAAAAAGGAATTGAACTGTTTTTGAAACGATTGGTTTTACAATGTAATGGGGTGTATTTCTGGACATTTCGTAAATTAAAGTTAACCATTCTTTGATCTGGCAGCCATGAAGAACAAAGTTCGTGTTTTTCTAAACTAATAGCAAAATCAAGACAAAGTTTCTCCCTACGTTCTTTCAATGTTGTAAATTTGCACACATCTAAAGCATGATTTTAAGATTCATAGTTGAGTCCCAAGATAATTCTAAATGCACGTTTTTGTATTGTTTCGATATCATCAGTTTGTTTACTTGTGAGGTTAGAATGAAAAAGTGGGGCACAATACTCTAATATTGGTCGTATGTATCCAGTATAAACAATTAAAAGATCACAAATGGGTAGATTAAAACGTTTCAAAGTACGTAACATAAATAACTTTCTATTGCACTTCTTTATCATTCCCTTAACTTGAGTGTCCCATTTTAAATCACATTGAACATAAACTCCAAGTACTTTAATTACATTTTCTTCATTTAAGAGTGTTTCATTTATAGACAACATTTGTGGAGTTTTATTCCTCATAAAAGAGACTGCCATAACAATACATTTAGATGGGTTAAGTTTCATATTATTGAGCGAAGACCAAGTTTCTAAAGATAATAATTCCGATTGTAATGTTGATACTTGTGTAAAATTCCGACTTTCCACTATGGTTAAATCATCTACATACTTATAAAAAGGTAATACACAATCATAACATGCATCATTTACCATAATTAAAAATAGAATAGGCCCCAACTTGGTACCTTGTGGAACTCCTGCATTATTTATTTTTACATCTGAAATATGGCCTTTGTATCTGACTACTTGTTGGCGGCATTCTAAAAAATCTACTATTAATGAAATAACACATGGTCGTACACCCAATTTAACAAGTTTACAAATTAAAATTGTATGATCAATCCGATCAAAAGCTTTGGAAAAATCTGTTAAAACTATGGTTGATAGTGTTTTCTGTTTATCAGCATTTTTATATAAATTATGTAACATCCCAATTAAATAATGGCAAGTTGAAAGGCCTCGACGATTTCCATACTGGTTTTTATCAATCTTGTCACCAATATCTTCCCACAACCATTTAGCAATAAAAGTTTCAGCTATTTTAGCAAAGTAAGAAGTCAAGGCTATGGGCCATAATTCATTTAAAGTTGGTGGATATGATTTAGGAACTGGTATAATTTCAGCATACTTCCATATTTGTGGAAACACCCCTTGTTTAAATTCAAAATTAAGAATGTGACATAATGGATAAGATAACTCATAAGCAAATTCTCGTAATAATCGTACAGGTAAGTCACCTAAAATAGTGGATTTCTGTATATTGAGTTTACGTCACAAATCATAAATCTCAATTGGTTCTATTATTGGGCAATCCACAGGTGAAGGTAAATATGCAGGTAATATTGTTTTATCAAGTGTTGGGAGATCGGCTGCCACAGACAAAAATGTATTATTAATGCAATCAGCTGCCTCCTTAAAATGTTCGGGTTGATCAGCTGCAAGACCTGGTATGTCAATCGGTGGTTGATCTTGAGGTCCTTGAGTAATGAGTTTTATATGGCGATACCAATCAGCGGGATTATTTACTTTAAGTGTATGAATTCGCCTATTATAAAATGTGTCTTTCGCTGTAATAATTGCGTCAATAACTTTATCTCTGAAGTATATCCATAGATCTTTATCATCGTTGTTCCAAGCCTGTTGTCTACTTTTGATTAATGATTTTATCTCACAATTTATCCAAGGTTTATCAGTTTCATGAAGTTTGATAGCCTTAGTAGGTAAAGACTGATCAATATGTTGTTGCACAATATTATAAAACAAAATGCACATTTTCGAAGGATCAGATATTAGATATAAACCTTCCCATGTATGCTGAGTTATCTATCAGAGGTCGCATTATTTTTGTTCTCGTACCGTTGGTCAGCTTGACGGGTTGACAAAAGAGGGCTGAAGGGCGCCACAGGATGCCATTGTGATCACTCATCCCTAGCGGTGCAATGATTTCAACCGGTTTATAAGCATAATTAAAATTTGTGATTATTTTATCCAAAATATTCTTACCTCTTGTTGGTTTATTTACAACTTGGAAAAAACCATCATTTTCCAAAATTTGGCTCACATCAAGGTCGTTAAAATCACCAGATATAGCAAATCCTGCTTCTGGATATTTGATCAATAACTGGTCTATAGTGGATATTATATGATCTATATATATATCAGAGCTAGGATGCTTCGGAGGGTAATACACGATACATACGACGATGCTCGAAATTCTCCTTGGTAATCGCGGTGGTCGTAGGTGAATCCAGATGACTTCCAGCTCATCAGGTACGTCGATCGGGAGGGCCCGTGGTTTGAAGCGATGCTTGATGTAGGCTGCTACTCCTCCGCCTTTCTTCCCAACTCGTGGCTTGGAGAAAGACATGTATCCGGCCATCGAGAAGTAGTCAATCGGTGCATCTGCTTCCAGCCAGGTTTCCGTGATCGCCAAAACATCAGCATTATAATTGTTAACTGCCACGACGGTTTCATCAAATTTATTTTTCATTGATCTTGCATTTATCAAATAAAGAGTTGGTAGATCATAAGTTCTCTTCTCATTCAATGATACAGAAGGTTTAATATGAATTAGATTGCTTGAACAGCTTTTTCTCTTCTCGTAACGTTTACTTCGAGTTTTGTGTGGTTGCAATAAAACTGAAATCTGATGACTGACATTCAGTAACGAAGTCAAATAAATGTACTCTCGTTGAATAGGTGTGAGTTTGCGCGTCCCAGCGCGCTTTCCACGATGAGTACGGGTAGGGGACTTGGAAATACCCAATTCGACGACGGTTTTCCATGTTGCAGATGGTAATTGTTTACATTCATTATGCGATCGCAGTTTATAAAGTTCAGATGTTGAATAATGCTGTTTACTTTTCACAAAGACGGGTCCAGGATTTGGGTGTATGTCACCACACACCAACATATCTATGTGAAAACAAGTTAAAGAGTTCGAGTAATATAAAATCGGTGCTTTTAAATACTTGTGATGATAAAGCAACTTTCCAGTTATTATTGGATAGTAATAACTAGATTTACTCGTAATGTTAATTGTACATACGTGTTTATTGCAACACACAAGCAGTGCAAACAGGATGGCAGTACACAGCCAGTTCATAATGAATAGCTGTTTAGATGCACTATTTACAGCAAACAACTCTTTTGTCCAAGTTCAATAGGTGTGTTGGCTTGAGTGCTTCAAATACAAAAGAATGCCAAAACATGTCAATAGATTCAATGGATTGTGTACTTAGCTATGGCACTGCCAATATGGCTGTACTAGTCATACTGAGGCTTGTACTGTAGGCAAAAGTCAAGTCCAAAATGTTTCTTCAAAGTACACACAAACAGATGACCAAAAACCTCCAAATTTTGTCCAGCAGAACCCTTGTTCCATCAAAAATCATATGGTAACAACTTGGTGACTGGTCCACACAATACATGTTAGTATAACCACACATTTTCCGAGCACAGAGCGGAGGTCGACCTGTTAGGCGAGCCATCACATCACTTCCTCGGCGATCTGAATGTATACGCTATCTTTCCTCAGCTTCGCTTCGGAAAGATAGCTACATCCAGATCGCCTCGGAAGTGATAGTTTGTCCCATCACCTTCACCAACGGTAATTATTTATATTTCACATACTAAGAATCTTGCTCTACGATTGGTAAAATTGAATTTAACGTGGAGTGTGTGGCCACTCAAATTCAGTACCGGCGCGATAACTCTATGCGCGCGAATTACAAATGTAATTGTATTCTTTGTGCATGCATACGGTATACGGAGATACTAGTACACTGCACTGCACTGTATGTGTATCGTACGAACGCCGTCGTAGGGTTTTCTATAGCTCAGTCGGTAGAGCACCGGTCTAGCAATCCGGAGGTCTCGGGTTCGAATCCTGTTGGAATCCCATTTTTCTTTGCTCACTTTTAATTACAATATATTCTTGGTCAGTTTCCCTATATGTTTGAATTAATTATTACAAAAAGCTGTATCGCTTCGGCGATCCCTCGCATTTATCCCCAAGTTGATTTTAATCCGCTTCGGGTTTATGTCAGGTTTATAAAGCTTCTGACTACTTGAGCAATGATGAATTAAGGGGTTTCTGGGAAGAACGCCGTCGTAGGGTTTTCTATAGCTCAGTCGGTAGAGCACCGGTCTAGCAATCCGGAGGTCTCGGGTTCGAATCCCGTTGGAATCCCATTTTTTCTTTGCTCACTTTTAATTACAATATATTTTTGGTCAGTTTCCCTATATGTTTGAATGAATTATTACAAAAAGCTGTATCGCTTCGGCGATCCCTCGCATTTATCCCCAAGTTGATTTTAATCCGCTTCGGGTTTATGTCAGGTTTATAAAGCTTCTGACTACTTGAGCAATGATGAATTAAGGGGTTTCTGGGAAGAACGCCGTCGTAGGGTTTTCTATAGCTCAGTCGGTAGAGCACCGGTCTAGCAATCCGGAGGTCTCGGGTTCGAATCCCGTTGGAATCCCATTTTCTTTGCTCACTTTTAAGTACTGTACATGCATTACATACATGCACCGTTTGCTGTTAATTGCTTGTTCTGTTGCTCTACTATGGCGGCCACAGACGTAAGATTTGAGCTCTTTAACGAAGCTGAAATGGACACTTTTTTGCTTGAGAGTGAAAGTAAAAATACAAAGCGACAACTTAAGTTCAGCCTGAAAGTGTTCCAAGATTATTGCGATGCTGGAAGCATACTTTTTAACGAACTGTCTGACGTGGACTTGAAAGCGCTAGACCAAGAGTTGGGGAGACTCTATTTTCGCGTTTGTTGACTTTTGAACTGTTTTTTGGAGTTTACATTTCGCGTTTTAGCTTTTAGAATTTTCAAGGAGTTACCCTGTTACCGAAATTGGAATAACAAGTCATTGTTGGTAAGTAGATCAAATCTAGTAGTAACAGTACTTAGACTTAGAATTTAGACTTAAGCCCTGATGATTATTCCTGCAACAAATCTACAACAGACCATCAGTATTCGGTGATAAAATATGAACTCAATATTCGTCTTTTCACTAGGTAAACAGTGTTCGTTTTCTTTCAAACTTTCACAAATCTTTCAATTCTATTTTACAATGATACTGATAAAGGATTGAGATCTCAAATGTCAGCTTGTGCAATATCTGACACTTTACACGGATCACTTTAAAGCGCGTTAGTAAGCCAAGACTAGCGCCTGCTGTATGCGATACAATTTCAATGCATCAAAAGCCTAGCCATTTTCTCAATAAAATTGTAGTTTCACACACCATGGTGACTGTGAGAGTGTGAGTGCATTGTATTTACGCCTAGATGAATATTCCTAGTCTCATCGTCGTGGTCGTAGTCCGCATCGAGATCGGCCACTAATTAATGGTCTACATCAGGCTCTAGTCTTGGCTTACCAGCGCGTTTTGGTCCCGTTTTGGGCGAACATGGCTAAACAGTGGTGTAAAACAAAAATACGCCCGCGGGCCGTGATCGGTCGAAATTCATTCGTTTCGTGACCCACCTCCGAGGTCTATCTTATTTCTTACATGTATATCATGTTGTACATAAATATAATATGATAACATTCCGAAAAGCTCAAAAGATGCACATTTCTTCAAAAAGTGG
>JBAMJV010008977.1:0-45375 GCA_037951105.1 Echinarachnius parma | reverse complement strand
TTCGTCATGTGTGCGTGTGTGTGTGCATGCGTGTGTGCACGCGTGTGTGCTTTTGTGCTGTGAAGGGAGTCCATAATATTTGAATGGGCTAATTACTGGCATCGTGAATGATTAATTTAAATATCTAACGTGGTCGCAATTCTAAATAAGGTATAGCCTATAATAGGTGTTGAAGTAGGGCTCCGGCCAAAAAGGAGAAAGCTCGCTTGTCATGCTTCTGGCATTTTGCCCTGTAGTAATAACGTGTGAAAACAAATTTTAAATCTTGAAAGGAGCGCTACATTATTATGTTGAAAAACTTGATTTATCGTCCCCTCTGTATCTAATATAGCGGCTGTTGAACTTCAAGCGGTATATACACTACACAGTCATGATTGTCGCCATATCATCATCACCTTCGCATGCACCCATCTAATTAAGCAATCGTTCGCCACGTAGTGGCAGGACAAATATGAGCTCATCCTCACGCAAACGTTTTTGAATTGTGTATGGATCCTACTTCTATATTATTTAGGGACTATGGTCATGATGGCAAAAGCAATTTTGCTTTATATGAATGTATTACACCCAGGAGCTCTTCTTCATTGTAAGCAAGTTGGCAAAATCCAGTACAACATCTACATACGCATCCCATATACCAGTGGCGCAAGAATGAGGGGGTTGGGGTGGGGTGAGGGGGGGGGGGGGGATTGGGCAGTGACGTAGCGTAGGTCCGACTTATTAGGGGCCGGGGCAAGGGTTTGGTATATATATTTCTATTCATTTGTGATTTTGACACTTTTTTTGCATGGCTTTTCAAATGATTAATTGTTTTCGGGCTGGGGGAGGGGGGGGGGGGGGGCAGTCAGGCCTGCTCCCGGTGCCCCACCACCCCCATAGCTACACCACTGGGTCAAGATATGGCAACAATAAGTATTGCCAACCCACCCCATCCCCCCTCCCCCATCTGTAAAAATTGTAACCTACATCCACGCTGGTCATCTCCACCCCTGAGCTTCGGCGTAACGGATGGGAGATATGGAGACCTTGATGTCACACTGGGATAAATCAACAAGAAAGATAAGTCAAACAAACCCTCACGAAGGAATGGCTTTGTGGACCGGGATCAGAACGATTTCTAGCATAATAATATAAGCGTATACGAGGCGGGGCTGTTGTTATGGTTATGGGGACGGAGGTGGGGGGGGGGGGGGGGGGGGGAGGAGGGGGGTATTTTTGACCCCGGGAGATCTGGAAACGACCATATGCATTTGGGCGAAAGGTATACCGATGCTCACAATCTGGAAGAAAAAACAACAACATTCGGGCTGGATATTTGAGCATACATATATGGGCAATTCCACGAAAAATGTCACCCAAGGATGGAAAAATGAAACTCATGGGACAGCCTTGTTAACTACTGGATAGTAATGAGGAAGGACCATATTTTGATGACTAAAGGAAAAAAGTTTGAAATTCAATGCAGAATATTTTTTTTTTGGCCATTGAAGTTGGGACAAAAATTGTATGTATTACCCCCAAAAATGATTATGCTTTGTTTTAACATCATAGAAAAGGAAATTGTGTAAAAATCTTTACTTTTTGAAAACTGTTATTGGATAAAATCTTGATTCTTACAACATTGATGTGTAATGTCCGTGACGTTTTAGATATAAAAGTTTTTGTAGAAGCAGAAGTCCTAATTCAATTTAATTCAAAATTCATTTGCAAAGCTAGAATGTTATATCATAAAGTATATCAAGAGCATTTACTAAAATATTTGATGGCTTGTCCAGAATGGCGTCACGGACATTACGTCACGGCTGCGTCACGGACATTACATACACAGTGAAAAGTATAAAAAAGCAGAGCAAAAAAATATCAAGCATTATTTTCTTATGTAAATGTCTTACTTTAGCCAAGAAATAAGATAATCTCAAGTAACAGGGGGACTACTACCTTCCTGGTTCAAGTTTTAATAAATTGTATCGTTAATCAGATAGTGAACTTTGAGTCAGTACTCTGAACTATTTATAAAACTAAATTCCTTGCTTAATTTGAACATGCATGTCTCAATAATCAATAAAGACTTGACTATAACTTACTGGGAGGAGAAAGAGATGGTTAAATCTCATATAGTATGATCAAATTGCAAAAATTATACTCTTAGTCCATGATTTTCCATGTGTTATGCCCATGATGTACACAACTTTTTTTAGATTTTACAATTTTTTGGCACAAAAGAGCATTGTACCTCAATACAAATGTATAATATTTTTTTTAATAGTTGAACATTTGGTTTACTGCACATTCTGTTCAAAAATTTCAAATTTTACAATAATTTTGGAAAAACTTATTAATATTTTAAAAATAATTTTTTGCTAATTGAAAAAAAAATGAAATAAAATGTTTGTTCTCAAAACTGTTTGATTACATATCAAATGTACAATTAAAAAAGTGTCATGCACAATGGAGCATTTTTTGCGGGTTATTTCTGAGTTTAGAAAAAGTGGACAAAAGTGTAATGTCCGTGACGCTGAAAATGTAATGTCCGTGACGCAACGTTTTGTTGTCTAGATCACATATGCCTGGCCCGTTTCCCCCAAAACAACAATTCATCATTGCCTTGTCTATAATTAAATACCTAAATCACCTTTGTGAGGTCTCAGAACTCACAGACTTTTGCAAAGATGTATATGGATGCAAAAAGTCATGTCCAAAAGATGTAATGTCCGTGACGGCGCACATTTCGCAGAATTACTCAGTAACGAATTGGATAAATGTTCTGAAACTTTTTTTGCATACTTAACTAGGATATTGTTTTGTAATCAAAATAAAAGTTAGACATTAGTTAGAGGTATGAATTAGTAGTGGCATTGGAAAGTCATGAAAATTCTCTGATTTGTAATGTCCGTGACGCTGGAGTTGCCCATATATTTAAAAACATATATTCGGAAGTACGTTTGCTTGTGAGATAAACAAATGATACATCCATTTGGAAACATACCCCCACCTCATAATTAGTTATATGGACAGAGAGGTATTTACCCAACCATGGAACCTACTACCCCAGATTTTCCCTCGACCCGGAGAATGGAATGATGAGATGTTGTCAATGTAAACAAAGGAGGGTTAGAGAGAAGAGATCGAGGCGGTATTACAGCGGGAAAACTCCTTGGACAGACAGATGAAGTGATAATATATTGTTATTGTTGCATATACAGGATGACACGTCAGACGCCACGCGTGGTCTGGTTGTGTCAAATACAATCTCTCTCACCTCGTTCACACAGTACCAACGAGTCTGGAGAAATTGTATACCGAAGGAGTTAATCTCAATTAGGGGGCATTATTGCCCCATCCCCTCAAAACACCACCCTATATTGGACAGGAGAATTGATAATATATTGTTATTGTTGAATGTACAGGATGACACGTCAGACGCCACGCGTGGTCTGGTTGTGTCAGATACAATCTCTCACACCTCGTTAACACAGTATCAAAGAGTCTGGAGAAAATGTATTATACGGAAGAAGTTCATTTTTATTCAACCCCAATCAAAAGTGAGGTGAGGGGAAGACGGCCTCCAATATGGGGGGGGGGGGGGGGAGGGGGGGGAGGGGGGGGGGGGTGATAAGCCACCCCATGTCACGTTTATTCTTTGAGTGCTGCATAGTCGACTCTTATCACAGTCATGTTCGTATACAATCTGATCTATCGATTTGTTCTGTTATGGAGAAATTATACAAGAGTTGATGGAATGAATTGCGCTAAAACTTCTTATAATCTGTCTGTGATATTCGTTTTAAAGGACAGGGTCAAGTTGATTGATTCTTTCAGTATAATTTGGCGCTCAGAGGGGATACTTGCCCCCCCCCCCCCCCCCCCTCCTCCCCCTTTTCCCTCGCGTCTAGATATCCGGGGTCTGATGTGGACGCTCTATAAAGATGACTGTACTGTCATTCAAACAGTCATCTCACAAGCTCGGAGATAATGTAATAATGTTGATGGGAATTAACACATTCCAGCAGGTTTTCATAGAATTATGTCTGCAAACGTGTCAACTTTCGTCTACCCTTATTATGATTGAGGGATGTCCCGCGTTTGTTCATCTAATTATTGGAATATATTCATATTCATATTTATCCGTGCGGACTGCCTCTAGTTATCTACCTTACTCATCGACACATACAGTTACCAGTCTCGCAATACGAGGTTACATTATTGTCGAGGTATTCACCCATTTGTACAATCTTGCAATGCGTAACATTACCTAGGTTGTATGGATGTCCCGGACAAATCCCATTTTCTTTACTCCTTTTTCCATTTATATATTATATATTATATATTTCTAGTCAGTTTCTTCTCTCATTACCTTCATTCTTCAACAACTGTTATTTTCAAAACAAATTATATTTAGGTTATTATAATAATTCGAAATTTAAACTCTCAGCCCTTTGGCCTCTTCGTCATTAAAATAATTTCTTATGTTAAATCTTTGATCCGCCCATTATATAGTTCCCTGGCCTTGCTTTCATGTATAAAACTGAAGCTATAATATGTAGTTCCTCGGTCCAGACTCCATAACATGTTAGATAATAGCCTATAGATGACAGATCATAATGTTATTATTGGTGATAAGACCAAATGCGCTCGAATAATTATTATGATCGAAATGTAATCTCACGACGGAAGCTATGTGTTTGAAGTCGGGCAATTAGCATGGAGGTGCTGCATCCATGGATATATATTTTCTCTAGTGTGGGCAGATCATGATAATAATAGTGATAAGATAAACGTGTTCGAGTATGATCGAGTTATAATCCACGGCACACTCAAAGCTAGACTAATCAAAGTCGGGCAATTATTATTATCATTATTAATTTTCATGGATATGTTTCTCTGGTGCGGCCGCAGATAGATCATTATAATATTATCATTATTAGTTATAAGATTAATTTGTTCGTCTATATTATCGAGATGAAATCCACGGCATCATAATCGTATGTCGGGCAATCATCGTGAAGGGGCATCCCTGAATATATTTCTTTAGTGTGCCCATGGATAGATAATTGTGTTATTGTTGGTGATAAGACAATGTACTCGAGAGTGATATAGCCTGACATGCCTATAGTGATAAGAGTTGGACAGAATACGTATGAAGAAGATAACCAGATAACGATGTTGTAATTGTCAGTGATCGTCGGGTGAAAGTGAGAAGGGCGTTAAAGGGATCTAGTAACTTTGTTGACATGTGCAAAAAGTGATGAAGGGTTGATGCAATGTATATTGTTGTTATCACATATGTCCACAGAGTATTGTGTGAAAATTTCAAGTCAAATGGACATTGCATGGCCAAGTAATGAGCGAAAATGCAAAGTGATATTCACTGACTCACTGCACTCACTTTGTACACGCTAAGAAAAACTCCGGGGCAGTTTTTCTTATCTGAATACTTCAATCGTACATATCTTTGTAACGAAAGGGAAATTTAAAAAACCGAAACCGGTCCCATGATTTTATTGTTAATACGAATACAACAAGGTATGATGGAACCGCTAGAATGAAAATTTTATTTTGAGGATTTGGACAATGTTACTAAGTCCCTTTAAGTCAGTTTTTGGCTGAATTAAGTCATGCATAATATTACGAAACTATCTCATAGGTCGGAGCCTAATCTTCCATGCATGGGATGCCAAATCTTCGATATTATGTTAGGCTTCTATATTATATATACAACTTGAAGGATCCCAAACTGTAAATATAATTCAGAACATGATTTTCTTCGAAGTACATCAAGCGCCTTTCTCTTTCTCAACAGACGTTTACTCCAGTATGACGATGGCATTGGTGACGGGAGGGTTTAAAGGGTACCACCACCCAAACATAATATTCTTATAAATGAAAGGTAACATATTTAGTAGTCTATTCCATCAACAAGTTCACACAAATATGTTTCCAGAAAAAGAAAGAAAAATAATTGGAAAACGCATCACCATTCTAAAGCATGCGTTCATGGGTCTACTTTGTTTGGCCCATACGGAACCACGAAATAATAGTGGTTCCGTACGTGGTGGTAATTAATTGCTTTGTTTATGAATTACACAACCCTTTGCAAATTGTTGGGTATCTATTTGATATCACAAAACGGTACCAAAACATATAATTATGTGTTGTTCTTAGCCTGGTGGTCCCCTTTAACTTGCAAGGAAGGGTAACCATGGTAACTGACTTCGTTCAATTAATGAATAATAATGTTCTCTGGAGGATTTTAAAAATGAAACCAATAGTTTGTTGCCCCCGAAAGCATCGTCACAAGCGACGTGTTATTGATTTCTTACTGCACATCAAAACGATACAACCAGGTATTACAAAAATAATAGCAACAACATTTTAACTTTTTTTTCTCACGAAGGAAAATACTTTTTACGGGCGATTATAAAACGTGAGTGTGATGAAGAAAATTTTCGACGATATATATTTATTAGTGTAAAAATTCTCACGACCGTGAGAAATTCGATGATCCTTAAATGGCACCACAGCCACTGTTTGAATCGAATCCTTCGCTTCGGGAAAAGCGAAATATAAGGTATCCACACGGGTTTTCCTTCGATTTTTTTCTGAGAGGCCACATACCTTTTATCGAAAGTCTTTATTACAGTCCACAGAGAGTCCGTGGTCAAGAAATAACACCATATGGCATGTATGGTTGTGAAGAAAAGTCTCGACTGTAATAATTGTTACGAGTTTGGTGGATAAACATGGCGGCATTGAACATGGTCCCAGGTGAGCTGGAAGGCGATTGAGGCCATTGTGGAGTCCATGGTTGCATGGAGACTTGGAGTGTTGATGATGGATGGATTGATTGGGAATTGGGAATAATAATATTATAGTTTATAGGGTTCATTTCCCAAACACTTCGCACTTGGATGAGAAATTTTCAACGTTCGAGCGCCGAACCCTGTCTTAAAGGGATAGTACAGTTTTGGTAAGGCTGAGCTTTAGTAACCAAAACCTGCACAATAACAATACAAACTAATATAACTTCACCATGCTCGAAAGGTATAGAAAATTACAAACGACTAAGTAAATAGCCTGTTATCATTAAATAAGAGACATTAAAATACAAGAGGGCGCTCTCAAAAAACCCCATTGGTTTCAACCATTTTTCATACAAAAGTATGCATGTGACGTTTTGTTGAATTAATGATTAAATAGAGAGATCATCAACAACTTTTTAAAAACCTATTTTGAAAATGTTTGAAAAAGTGTAAGCATTTAAAAAAAAATTAACAAAATCATCGAATATATCTGGGCCCCAGCTTTATTACGATCGGATATATTTATTGATATTTCAGCTGTTTCTGAACCGATTTTGATCAAATAAAGTTTATTCTGCCATTAAAATTGTATTCTCTTTCAAATTTGACACTCAGTTTTCATTATCTCACATAAAAATTATTTCGTGCAGCGCCCTCTATACCAAGACTGAACTACCCCTTTAAAGGAATCGAGTAACTTTGTCCAAATCCACACATCTTACTTAGAACTCTACAATTTATAGCGGTTCCCTCATACCAGTATTTGTATTACCAATAGAAGCATGGAACAGCTTTCGGTTTTTCGAATTTCCCTTTCAGTAAAAAAGATGCTTACCATGTTTACGATTGAAGTGTTCACATTTTAAACTATCCATGGGATAGTCATAACCGTGTTCAAAGTCAGTGCATTGAGTTAGTGAAATCGCTTTGCATTTTCGCTCATTACTCGGCCATGTAATATCAATTTAGCGTTAATTAATACACATTGTATCAACTATTTATAACTTTCTGCACATGCCAACAAAAGACCTACACAGGTCATCAAGCGTGGGGATGCTACACAACGGGTCGCCATTTTGAACTAGGCTAGTTTGCGCGCACCGCATGACACTGAGCTAACGTGCATTACACACCGTGCGCAACGCGTACGCAAGATGGCGCCGCGCATCTGATTTGACGAATCTGAACTACCACAGTGAAACGGTCATGTCAATTCCTGTGTGATTCATTTAGCCCAGTATCAGCATTCGTGTTTCTTGCTAAAAAATGATTATAAAGTAAAACAAACAATAACCTGGATTTCCCTTAAAGGGATAGTTGAGTTTTGGTAAAGAGGGCGCTACAGAATAATGAAAAAATGAGTGTCAAATTCGAAAGAGCATACAATTTTAATGACAAAATAAACTTTATTTGATCAAAATCGGTTCAGAAATGGCTGAAATATCGATAATTTTGAACCAGCCGTCAATAAAAAAAAAAAAATGCTTCCTCTTTTCAAAAATTTACAAAAGAGGTTATTAAATAGTTGTTGATTATCTCTTTATCTAATAACGATTTCAACAAAACATCACATGCACAATATTTTATTTAAAATGGTTGAAATCGATGAAGGTTTAGAAAGCGCCCTCTTGAGTTTTAACGGCTCTTTTTGAATGGCTTTTTAGTTAGTCATTAGTAATTTTGTATTCCTTTCGAGCATGGTGGAGTTATAACTATCAGTTTGTAATGTAATGGAGCAGGTTTTGGTTACTAAAATTCAGTTTGACCAAAACTGTACTACCAGAACTCAACTATCCCTTTAAACACAATTCAACTACGTTTATTCTTATTCTTATTCATTATCATCAACATAATGCTTTGAAGGACATTTCTGAAAATTCAGTTTTTATTTCTCTTGTAGAATCACGGCGAACACTGGACCATTTTTATATTTTGAATAAAAAAAACCTATCCGTTTCAAGTCGATTTTTTTTTTTTTTTTTTTTTTTTTTGGGGGGGGGGGGGGATCTGAGGCGAAAAATAAGGGGTTGAAATATAGAAAAGGGCACAAAGATTAATGGAAACATGACGAGGAAAGAGATTCATGATGTCTGTACAATAATAATATTGTTGTTTTATGTAATAATCTTGTTCGCCTATTACGTAATATAATGTTGATCTTTTACACTTCTCGAAAGCTCATGCTTGTTTTTTATGTGTACCAATGATGCCAGGGGACGTCACATAAAAATATTATCAGCATCACGAAACAAAAATACGGACATGTGTTAGCATTTTATTGGTGAATATGTATTTGTTAATTTGTTAGTTGTCTAATATTGCTCGACAGCTAAGCTATTCGACGAATATCAAAATACGACTTCTTTATTATAATTATAGGGGTCAACGCCTTCTTCTTTTACTGGATATTGTATTGGGGTGAATTTGCTAGTCTTCTAATAGTTTTTGACAGCAATACTATTCGATTTATAGTTT
The DNA here is from genome assembly GCA_037951105.1 of Echinarachnius parma. Classification (NCBI taxonomy): domain Eukaryota; kingdom Metazoa; phylum Echinodermata; class Echinoidea; order Clypeasteroida; family Echinarachniidae; genus Echinarachnius; species Echinarachnius parma. Next base: position 36,100 of record JBAMJV010008977.1, on the reverse strand, counting down.
TGGAGACGGAAATTGAAATGCATCCTATTTCTAAATAATAATAATATTAATACTGTATATTCTTTCCAAGTTTTATGCGCCTAGGGATTTAGGATTCAGTTTGTTTCAGTTTCTATTATTGTTGGGAGTAAAAATGGTTATAACGATATTTCTCGTATTAGTGTAGAATTTGCTTTTTAAAGAAAAAAATATAAAAAGTTTGCCCCCGGGACGTAACAGAACCGGTGCATGTCAGAATCGGTACAAGTTGGTCGCCATGCATAACTGGCACAGCATCTGTACATCTATATAGCTGTATATTTATACAGCTTTATCCCCCTTTTTGCTTCGAGTGTCAGTTGGCACATACAAACATACCAATGAATAACATTATATCCTCTTAATTTATCATCGCACATGTCTAAATGGAAGGGGTTATTGTGTGTTACTTAGAATGTGTTTTGTTTTTATTTACAACAAAATATTTGATCAAACTTTATTTCAATGAAACAGTCTGGCACAGACAGAGTAAGATGATGTAGGTCGTACTGATAATAATGGTTTGTATATATTATCGACATATTTCCATCAGAAATGATATGAATAGTAATAAAAAATGGAGAAAGATTAAGACTGCTTTGTACATCCGTATTGCCATTTCGACGTCGTTAGCTATATGTTTATTTGCTATAGCGCCATCTGTTGATGGGCTTCTTTTACTGTAAATCCGGTTTTTAGCACTAAAAAAGTAAAAACTTGATAATATTTTATTATATACGGGAATTCATAAATCGGTATAAGCATGGACTTTATTAGGGGGCTAGGATATAAGTAGGTATAAAATAAATATTATTATGCAGGAAATCATTAATATCGTTATGTATGGATCTGTGTCGCTCGTATACGAATCTACTTTATCTTTCTTTCTATCTATCTATCTATCTATCTATCTATCTATCTATCTATCTATCTATCTATCTATCTATCTATCTATCTATCTATCTATCTATCTATCTATCTATCTATCTATCTATCTATCTATCTATCTATCTATCTATCTATCTATCTATCTATCTATCTATCTATCTATCTATCTATCTATCTATCTATCTATCTATCTATCTATCTATCTATCTATCTATCTATCTATCTATCTATCTATCTATCTATCTAAAATGCATACTATACACTGCAGAAAGTATGCATACTTACAAGTAAGACTTGACACCTGTATATGCTATACATAATTCTAGAAGGTTGGCAAGGTGATATGCCGGTTGATAAGAATACCATATTGTTGACACAGGCTATGATCCATGTACATCTTTATTGCAGCTGTAATACTAATTATAGCTGCTCAAGACGAAAAGATGATGATCTTGGTCGAAAGCATGCAATCATTAACATATGAATCGCCAATGACAATGTACTACTATATACACTGGCGTAAATCTGTCCGGAAAACACAATGCATTGGGGGGTCGAGCAATTGTTCACAAACGGTTTGTGAACAATTGCTCGACCCCCCAATGCATTGTGCTTTCCGAACAGATTTACGCCAGTGACTATATACAGTGAAATATCCATCTCCAAACTTGTACTCAATACCCCATACCACACACCCGTGCAGCCTCACGTCGCTATCGGCACCCTGTCAGCTTCCATGCCCGGCGGACCGGGGCGTGGGAGCATGGGAGAAATGCGTGGTATGCCGACAACTGCAACTGCGATGGGCGCTTGTGTTTATACACAGTACAACCCTGACGGCGATGTTTCGGTAAAAACACACTTGTCGGGCAGCGACGGACAGAAAAATCTGCTTGTTATCACAAACATCAGCTAGAGTCAGAGAGGACAAAAATAATCCGTCTTATCTGAACAATTTTTGTAGGCCATAGCTATCCGGATAAGAAGGATACATAAACCTAAATCAATATTGTATTTGCTCACAGTATAAAGGTTGCAGTTTTGAGTAGGCCACATGCACACAGAAGGTCGCCAGAAATGCATTTCAAAGACGGTAATGACATTGATGCGACTTATCTTTCGTTGTTCTATTCTGGAAATACTACGGTAAATTATTGTAGTACAGTGGAATCTCGTTTAGCATTCAAGAAATTAATTGTATGGGTCGAACTTACTTTATCATCACTATCATCAACACCGCCACCACGACCAAAACCACCACCACCACCATCATAATCATCATCACCGTCATCATCATCGGTATCATCATCATCATCATCATCATCGGTATCATCATCATCATCGTCATCATCATCATCATCATCATCACCATCTTCGACATCATCGTCATCATCGTCATCATCATCATCATCACCATCATCATCATCATCATCCATCATCATCATCATTTTCGTCATCATCGTCATCATCATCATCATCATCACCATCATCATCATCACCACCACCACCACCATACCACCACCGCCCATTACATGATCATGATACTGATCATCATCATAACCAGGGAATTGGAAGTCATTCCCTGTCAATTATAATCATCACCATCGCGCCATGACTGTTATACAGATAGCCCATAATATGCATTTCGGGTAGGCTCAAGACAAGTAAACGATTATGGAAAACCGTCTGTCTTTTACTTTTAGTGGAACCTCTATCTCACGAGGTCCTTGAGACCATTACCTAGTTATGAAAATTACCTAGTTATATTAGGTATAATTTTGTTTAATATCATGGTCGGAACACAAACGAATATAAAGAGCTGGGACCAACAACATTATTTTGTAATAAGAGGGTTTTGTTATACCAGTGCTCTTAATAACGAGGTTCCACTGTATTTTCGTTGCCCTAATAATGGTCCCTTGACCCGCTCCATTCTTGCGATAGAGGGAACAATCCATGGCAACTTGATGGAAGCTAAGACTTGGAAGTATGCCTTTAAAACGTGTTGTATAGTTTGTGGTCAAACCTCATTACCACACCATCATTTACATAACAGTGGGGCCATTACTACCAGCACCTTTTAAAGCCACTATAGTCTATTAAGGTTTTTATGGCTTTTAAATAGCGTTGCTTGCATAAGCCCCACTTAAAGAATTCAAATGGGCTCTCCTGATAATTTTTCGATAAACAATCGCAGCCCGGTTGTTTGTTCTGGTGCTGATAAAGAACTTCGTGTGCAGGTTATTTCACCTGAGTATTAGAAACCCATTAAAACGGCTTAGAGTGAATAATGACCCCAACCAGGCGTGTTTTTTTTGTTTTGTTTTGTTTACAGTTATATATTTTGTATTCTATTGCTCGGTTCGTGATCCCACAAAGTTCTTCGTCATTAATAGTCTCCACCCCAAACACCGAGACAATAATGAATGGATTGACGAGGTGTGTAAAGTGCCCACTCGTGGTGCTGTAAATGCAGTCATGGGACACGTTGATCTTGTTTAAATTTGGAAGCGAATTCATGTGGGGAATTCTAGAGTCGACCCAACTAAAAGGAGATAAAAACACGGGAGAGAAGGTAGACATGTACATGTAGAAGACGGAAGATAACATGATAAATTGGGAGGTATGATGGTAAAATGAGAAAGAGAGAATTAATGAAAGAAGAATAATAATAAGAATAAGGAGGAGGAGGAGAAGGAGGACAGAAGAAGAAAGAAGAAAAAATGAAGAAATAAATAAGAATAAACGTTATTAGAAGGGAGAAGAAGGAAATACCGAAAAGGAGTGTGGAGCCAAAAATAATTACAAGTATTTCTAATAGTGGAATTATCGCAATCATAACGCTAATCTGGCCTTTCTACCGCCCACCTCCCAACAAAGTTTTCTGAATAATGTCTCGACTTTGAAGGATTTTAATTCAACGCTGTTTGTCATTTGCCACACTCAGGCGTGCAGATTAAAATAGTTCACACTTTAACAACAAATTTACCAGGTGTGAAAATTGCAGCTATTTTCTTTTTCTAACCAAACCGCGCTCAATACCACACTCTGGTGGGTGCAAAAGTTCCTTTCTAATATTGGGATTTTGCCATTTTGGAAGGATAGTCGAGTGTGAAATCCAAAGTACCAGCTCCCCGGTGAAACCTTATAACGAGGAACACTTAATAACAGAGACCCTGGCCCCCGTGGAAACTCAACTATAGGGACAATCAAAATAATCCCTTCAATCCAATTAAAATGCATTTGCTCGTGTTTTGGAAACCTCTTTGATTTGTGTAATTTTCTTGTTTACTCATCGATTATGAATTTTTAAAATTTCAGTCGACCGTGAAAAGAATACAAAGAAGAGGAGGTTACGAGTGACAAATTGCTCAAACATCACCTGAACGGTTGAACTGTACTCTGTAGTCTGTAGTGGGATATTGAGCTCACGTTGTTGTACCGTACTACGAATACATTATTACATTTTTTATAACGACTAGGACGCGCTCAAAGCTAAAATCACACTAAAACGCACAGACTATTTTATTCCTTTAAAGGGACTTAGTAACATTGTCCAAATCCTTAAAATCCAATTGGAATTCTAGCGGTTCCCTCATACCTTGTTGTATTCGTATTAACAATAAAAGCATGGGACAGGTTTTGGTTTTTCAAATTACCCTTTCGTTAAAAAGATATGTACGATTGAAGTGTTCAGATGTTCAATTATCCACTGGATCGTCGAAACCGTGTACAAAGTGAGTGCAGCGAGTTAGTGAATATCACTTTGCATTTTTGCTCATTACTCGGCCATATAACATCCATTTAACTTGAAATGTTCACACAACACCCAGTGAACATATCAGATAACAACAACATACATTGTATCAACCATTCATCAATTTTTGCACATGTCAACAAAGTTACTAGATCCCTTTAAAGGAATCTAGTAATATTGTCCAAATCCACAAACTTTAATTAGCAATCTAGAGGTTCTCTCATACCGTGTTATCCGTATTACCAATAGAAGCATGGAACTGCAAGTTTCGGTTTGTAAAATTTCTCTTTCGTTAAAAATTAAAAATGATATTTACGATTTAAGTGTTCGGATTAAATATCCACTGGATAGTCATTACCGTGTACAAAGTCAATGCAATGAGTTAGGGAATTATATTTACGATTGACGTGTTCGGATTTTTAAATATCCACTGGATAGTCATTACTGTGTACAAAATCAATGCAATGAGTTAGGGAATATCACTTTTAATTTTTGCTCATTACTCGGCCATACTATATGAACGCCCATTTAACGTGAATTTTGTACACAATACTCAAATGGACATATAAAATGACAAAACTACACATTTTACTAACCATTCATCACTTTCTGCACATGCCAAGTTTGCCAACAAAGTTACTAGATCTAGGTTACTTTGTTGTAATCTGATTATTTCAATTGAGTTATGTGTGAAAATTCCATGGTAAAATGAATGTCATATATGACCGAGTAATAAACAAAACTGCAAATTGATATTTGCTAACTCATTGTACTGACTTTGTACACAGTTGAAAGTATCCCAAAGAGAATTTTAAGTCTGTTCTAACACTTCAATTATAATTCATAAATATCTTTGTAACGAAAGAGAAATACGAAAACCGAAACCAGTTCCATATTCCATTTTATATTGGTGGTATAAATATTATCAAGGTATGTGAGGACCCGACTGCTAGAGTTTAGTAAGTTTTGTCGTTTTTCACAATGTTAAAAACTTAATGTGAGCACACATGAAATAAAAGAAACACTTATAACAACATAATTCGTTTCAGCAATACATGTTCATGAATCAGTATCATAATGATCGTTTAATATTTAATAATAATACAAAAAAAGACATACTCATATTCATATATTACATTTACACATATTAAAGCTTCATTCAATTTCTGACATGACTACGCTCATTTAGCGAGATAATCATAGTCAATATACTGTTGATAAATATTTCAATCTGTTAAACAGAAATATAAGGCGAAACCGATCCTCTGCTTGTGTGTACACGTATAAACACAAAAACGAAGCAATTAGTAACAGTTGTACATTATGACAGTAGACAGACGAGTTTTACGTTTTATCTCGGCTACTTCAAGTTCAATTATTACATGTATCGAACCTTTGTACCCGACATTACATGTAACTTATTCAGATTTACGAGACCACATGCCGTTAATATAATTCGCAACATCGATATGAAGTACACTGTCTTCATGTCCAGTTCAAGCAATAAATCTAAAATAATTCTTGTCAAACCCAAACTACATTACAATTAAAGCACCGAACATTTCTTGGTCATAGTTCGTAATGGAACTTCGTCATGCATATGTCGTTAGAGCGACAGTCTGTCATTCTAACCAACATGACTATATTAATTGGGAAGGGAAAGGGAATGTTGAGTCAAATTTGCTCCAACAAATAATTGAATAAACGATAGTATTATAAATGCGATTTGGAAGCACAAAATGTCACAACTAAATGATTGATATACATATTTGAAAGAGTCACGTGTCTACATGTACATGTGACTACGAATAAGAAGGGGCATACTTACTACCGTATGTTGCATGCACTTTCTTAACAGAGCTAACCAAATACATGACACCGAGAACTAAAGCCTAGGGGATATAAATCAATTTGACTGGTACATAATTCAACATGTATTGTACATGATCAAAAAATGAATGACAATGATTATGCACGGTACCAAAGATTAAAGAACATTAATCATGTTTATCTTAATTAAATACATAATAACGCGTCAAGTGTTCACACAAAACGTGTCAAGAACAAGAACTGAATTGGTCTCGATAATTAATACATTGTACAAATTGATAACCAGGGGGGTGTTTCACAAAGATTCTAAGTTGAACGTAACTCTAAGTTGGACCTAACTATTATGGAAAGCCATGTGTAGCATATAGAATACAATATATTCAAAAGCAAAATAGCAATGATGTTAGACTTTCCATAAATGTTGCATCAAGAGCATGAAATATCCTTGATCATAGAAGATGTTAATGATTTTAATCAACATGTTATGCTTTTGAAAATGAACTTTTAAAACAAATTTTCAAAGAAAATAATGGCTTTCCATACTTTTAAAGTCCAACCTAGAGTTAAGCTCAACGTAGGATCTTTGTGAAACGCCCCCCAGATAACTGAGTGAGCGTCTGAAAGTCACGGACACACGTTATGAACCACATTTTGAGCGTGTAAATACGTTGAAGTCCATTTGTACGTGTATATGGTTTTGGTTATGAATTGAACGGTTCTGAAACAATATTTACAACCATAAATAGGAATATTACAGTGATACAATAAAAATATAAAATAATGTATTATTATTATTATTATATGTACATGTATTTAAAAAGGGTTGGGTGGTGGAACGTGGGTTAAGAGGGATTGTGTATACTATAAAGGAGATAACAGATTTTGTATCTGACACAAATTAATCAGTCTAATACAGTAGATATATTTATATCAACATAATTTGAAGTGATACATATACCGACAATAATATTTCTGAGCTACTAAAGTAAACAAACTATTTAAAACAATAGTAGTTTCTTATAAAATAATGATGACAATATTAGACATCGTGATATGTCGGCATTATGCCGAGGAAAAAAACAACAACACTAATCCATTCATCAATATCCATAAATTCATAGCACATTTTACTATTCATTATCCAGAGAGCACTACGTAAAACCATTAAAGCATTCAGAAGACTCGCCCACATGTGTCATTCTTTAAATTGAAAATGGAAAACGGGACGTATACTATTATAGTATTCGCTGGAGTATACACACAAATAAAAAAGCGATCCAAAGAAATGGCGCTATAATTTAAGTATCATCCTAAAATACCCACTTAGCTCCACCCGATACCGTCCGCGCAAAAGTCCCAGCTGAGATCTACCCCCCAAATCTTGAAAAGGGTGCGAAAGCAATACCCCTATGACTCCCGCCGACGCCCCTGGCGCTCCGGCTGAAGTTACCGCGCTTTTCTCCTCAACTTCTCCTACTCGAAGAGAGATGGAAGGAAGGAAAGAACTATGGAGAAGGGAGAGTAAAGAGAAAGGGAGGAGAAGAAAGTAAAGGATAAATGAGAGGAAAGAAAATCAACTTCTATACTTCCCCGAGAGGAAAGTTGAGAAAATACCAGAAGAATACCGAGAAAAGAGGAGAACGTATAATATGATTTGAACGCCAAGCGTAGGAAGCTTTTTTTATAATAATAACTAAAATATATTCTGAAAAATATACTGTTAGCGACCGAGCGAACCTCAAGCCTCGAATTGCAGACACATTAAAACAAATTCCATATTATATAGATAATTGTTCCCAGTATGAGTAATATAGGAAAACATTACCAGCTTTTTGCCTAAATTGTCAGTTTTAATAATCCAATATAATCAAAGGGAAAATAAAGGAAAATATTATATTTTCCTCATCGGGGTGGGATAAAAATTAATAAGCTTTTATAACATGAATGTTACACGAGGCGATGCAAGAGATAATATGTTCAATCCTTAGTTTAACAAGTGTAACTATGGTAACATATCAGACGCCTATGAACGCAACACCCCGCCCCCCACATCAACACCAGAAACCAGTGAGAAAATACTCGGGGCTTAGAGCGAATTAGCACCCGAAATGCCAACAAAGATCCCTCGAAAATATTACAAGGAAAGAGCAAAATGTAAATTATCATAGCGCTGATTAGAAAAATACTTTCAAACAGCTGAATGTTATTGAGGGAGGCTTGAAAAGTCGTTCTCGAAAAAGAAAATATTATTTTTCCCAGCACGAAAATATTAACTTCATGACTCATGAAGTTCGTTGACCCTTTATTCGCTAGCACGAAATAATAACTATTTATTCAGCTATTAATTATGTATCACGGACACTGATTCAAGAAGAGTTAGGCCCTGTTGCAGAAAGAGATGCAATCGATTGTAAAGTTACATCCAATTGCAAGTCAGAAAATAACATTTGAACCAATCAGATTTGCGCATTTAGTCACATGATCTGACTTACAATTAATTGCAACTTTTCAATTGATCGTATTTCTTTCTGCAACGGGGCCTTAATCTTTCAGAAAGAAATTGCGAGATTTTATGGTGATCTATACGATTTTGTTTTCCTCTCTCGACAAGTCTAAACATTCAAGTGCGCACGTAGCCACTCAAATATAACCCAGTGATGAAAGAAAGGCATTGATTGAAGACTACACCCAAGTGACCGATCTTGTTTTTCGTCACAATATATTTTGCCAGCGGATAATTTGAAAGCGGGAATATAAAACCCGAATTAGATTTCGAGGAGTCACTTTAATTCCCTTTCATGAAATGTTCGCAATCACCTACTTAGTCACACTCTTTTGTCGATGTCTCTTTTTATATCCCTTTGTAGCTATAATGAATCGAATTAATGCAAAGAAATCGGTTTTCGGCTGGATAAGTTAGTGGAAAGGTTGTTAAAAGCACCCATGTGTATAATTTTCAACCTAACCGATCACATTAAGAATTCACTGGACCCCGCATACCATAAATATCCGATATCGAATATGCATTTGTATATATATATATACCGTCTTTAATTCAGCAATGTTCCATCATTAATTCGTCATTAATTAGTCATCATCATTTTTATCTGACATAATGATGAGTAACAATGTGTACTGTACCCCTTTACAGGTAATAGTATGATTATGAAAACTCGCACATTCAGATTCTATTGTCCAAATTCAATTGCCATTTACACTAGCACCCAAAACATAACATTTATACACTGCTGTTATCAGTAATGTTTTGATCATTTAGGGAAACTACGTAATTATAATAAAGTTTGTTTATAAACAAATTGTTTGAAATTAGTCGATTTGGTAAGTAAAATAAAGCTTCGATTTCGTCAGGGATCTAATAAGAAGTTAAGAACTCCGATAATAGAAATTACATGATTTTACGAGACACATATCGCAAATAAAAATGAACATACATGTATACGAATATAGAAGACCAATTGACCAAGTAACACATAAATAAACATCGTGTGAGTTAATTTCTATATCGCCATTTTGAACTTTTCACTGTTCTAAACAAAATACACAAAGATGATGAAATCATCATGGATTTGATATGTTATGCGAGTCTAATCAAATCAATGGAAAGTTGGAAACAGTATGAGTATATAAACACATTATTTGGGCACACACGTACATGAAGATCCCCTTCTTGTGGGAACGGAACAGTGAGTACATTTTGGCACATTTTTATAGTTCTTTCCTATTTAATTCATAATAATGAACAAACAAAAATAAGGATAATCAAACACAAGTCTTGATAAATACGTATTAATGCTTCATAAACATGACAAGAGTCAAGTCACTTCCACATAAAATTGAAGAAAACAAATAAACAGGAAGACAAAATAGTATCGTCAATATTGTGCTCCTTATACTGAAGTTATTTTATCAGTACAAACTAAATGTTCATTTGCTAACAAAAAACATCCAAAGTAGTAAAGATGAACTAGTACATGTATGAACGCAGGACTGTGGCTCCGGCTCGTGCATTGACGTGTACAATTACAGTACTACACCATTCAGTTCACACGTACCACAAGTAGTGCTTCATGGTTAGTTAGTCAATAATATAAACTTCACATGATGAGTAACATATAACTAATCTGCTGACCAACAATATACCAGTTCCGCTATGGATTGAACACGGGTAGTTTGTAAAATGATATATAAGCCTATAATAAATATAATATTTGAGTCATTTGACTTTTTACAGGGAACATTTTACAGGCTTATAAATATCAATCATTATACATCGTTCTTGGAAAATGACGACCAGTCCAAAGCTCAGAATGAGTTCTTTTCAAATTCAGGTTTGAATTTCATACCTTAGTTCGTCTCATGTTCTGAAATCGTGATAGACAGTACATGAATCTCAAGTCTCAACTCTAGAAAGGAGCAAACATACTTCTACTTCTACTTGGGTACTCGACAGGGTCCATCAGTCAGGACGTAGAGTCGAGGGGAACCGGTGAGGTGTCCCATTAATTGCCGATTGAGGCAACTGCTCCCGCAAAGGCTCCTAGTGATGTAGAAGCCAAGATATTATTGGGGAGCGCATTCCATGCTGTTACAGTTTGTGGGAAGTAGGAGTTCTGGTAAAGCTGAGTTCGAGTATGTATATGCTTGAGCTTATTTGGGTGGTATTGTCTGGTGATGCTTGGGGCCATTGGTGTGAGGAGTTGGTCAGGTGTAATTGCTACCATGCCATTCTGAATTTTGTAGAGGAGGCTAAGGCAGGAGATGTGTCTGCGTCTTTCCAGTGTAGTCCATTGAAGTTGTTGAATCATAGCAGACACACTCTCAGAATGGCGGTATTGTTGAAGAACGAATCTTGCTGCTCGCCTCTGTACAGCTTCAATCTTTGAGATGCTCTTCTTTGTAGATGGATTCCAGACTGTTGCACAATATTCCAAGCGAGGTCTAACCAGGGAGAAGAAGGCTTGTTGTCGGATCTTCTGGGAAGAGCGTCGTAGATTCCTATTGATAAGCCCGAGCATTTGGTTAGATTTCGATGCAATTCCATCAATGTGTTTTTGCCAGGATAGGTTGTGAGAAAAAGTAAGACCCAGGTATTTGTAGTTTTGAACTGCTGTAAGTTGAGTATTGCCCAGTAGGTAATTGCCTTCAATGTTGTTTCGGCGGAGTGAGAACCGTAGAAGATGACATTTCTCTGTGTTGAATTTCATCTGCCAGGTAAGAGACCATTGATGAAGGCGGTCAAGGTCCCGCTGAAGCGCATGGTGGTCCGAGATGTCATGAATAGGATTGTATATGAGACAGTCATCTGCAAACAGCCATAGGGTCACAATAAGTTAACTAATACGAATATAATTTATAACGGCGTTTTGGCGTTATTCACAAAATACGCACAAATGACGCTATACCGCCGCTTCTTCACCCTTCCTTTGCGCTCCGTTTTCGTCCGCGAGAGGCTTGCAGCAGAGCAGTCCTGGCGCGATTCGTTCCAGAAACCTCCTCCAAGATCGCATCGTCTTCGCAGACATTATCCACATTCCACTTGTTATTCCCACCACAAGCGACATAAATATTTTGAGCATGAACACTTCAATATTTGGTGACGATTCACCGGCCATCCACGAAATTCGATTCGAATGCTCGTAGAAATGACACGCAACAACGATCGTCGCGGGGACGGTATACAAGACGGAAAAGAGTCCTATTTTGACCATCAATCGCTCGAGTTTGTCAGTTTTCGTTCCGTCGTGTTTCATGACGGACCTGATTTTGAAAAGCGAGATGAAACCACCGAGTATGAAGAGCGTGCCGACGGCGAGGTAGGTGAACAACGGTGCGATGACGAAGCCAGTCAGGGCCTCCAAGCTCATGTTGCCGACGAAGCACATCCCCGTCAGCTCATCGGCATCCACGACGCGCATGCCCAGGATGATGACGGTCTTCACGAAGGGGATTCCCCAGGCCGCCGCGTGGAAGTAGCTGCTGTTCATCTGGATCGCCTCGTGACCCCACTTCAGCCCCGCGGCCAGGAACCAGGTGAAGGTCAGGATGACCCACCAGATAGAGCTGGCCATGCCAAAGAAGTAGAGGATGAGGAAGGTGACGGCGCAGCCCGTGTTCTCCAGCCCTTCCTGGATCAGGAACTCCTCCACACCGTCACCATCGCACGCGATGACGGCGCGCCCAGCGATGAGTCTGACAATGTAGGAGATGCTGAAGATGTTGTAACACATGGAGAGGAAGATGATGGGTCGCTCGGGGTACCGGAAGCGGCCGGTGTCGATGGCGAAGGTGAGGACGGTCATGGTGGTGGTGATAAAGCAGAGACCCGACCAGATGGCCATCCAGATCTCGGTGAAGCGCTTCTCGTTGTAGTTAAACAGGTAATCTGCCTCACAGAGGAGCGCGCATCTCTTGTATTGCTTCACGTAGTGCCACTTCCGTGGGTCGCGGTGATGCTGGCAGTCCGGCTCACCAGGTTCTGCTGGAACGATCGCCGTCACCGCCTCATTGTTACCACCACCAGCAGCAAGGTTGTCAGTGTCACCCTCATTCGGCGCCTCCATACATATTGTGGTGTCATCATCGCGCATGGGAAACTGGGAGCAGTTGAGGGGCTCTGGCCACTTGAAGCCGAAGCTGTTGAGGACGGGTTTGCAGCTGGCCTTGACTCGCTCGCACATGGGCCGACACGCCCCGATCGGGACGTCGATTTTCTCCGTGCAGAACGGCACGTAGACGGAGCAGAGGAAGAATCGGAGGTACGGGGAGCACCCATACTGGATGAGAGGGGTGAAAGTCTGGAGCGAGAGCGCGGCGTCCTGTTGAAGCTCGTGGCCCACCAGGTTGGGCATCCGCGTCACGTTGTAGCCCAAGCCCTGACACTGCTTGATCGTGATCGGCATGCATTTGGTCGGCTGCGGGTCGAACTCGTCGAAATCTGGGATGGCTTGCGATAAAACGCAAGGTAACGCAAACAGCATCAACGCCACCACATAAATAATACACGAAAACGAGTACATCCTCCTTGTTCTCAAAATTGTGTCTGTTCTCATTTGATCTCGATTTATTCCTCTATGACAATGACAGTACATACCCACGGTCACTGATGGGCTCCTCGTCAGTCGAAAATGTTCGTTAATCTCCATCTTAATTTGTCCACTAAATTACGACGCACCTACCAATAATTGTGTCAATGGCAAAGTCATAAACGTTATTTATTTCCAACGCTAATTAATTCTTCCAAAATCTTTACACGAAACAATCTAACATAACGTCCATCAAAATAATGCAAACTCGAGTGTTAAAACGCTCATCATCTGATCGGTATCAATGTGTGTGCATTTCGTGTAATTAATAACAAGGTACTGACAGGTGGTGGCGGAATAATCGCGATATGATGATCAGAAGGCGATCGCAAAGCAAACGTTCGGCGTTTTCAAGTGTCATACCCGTATTATACAGCAAGGTATACTTATAACGCTGCGGATGATAATGTTCCGCGAAAAATCCACACCGAGCAGACACGACAGGCGCCTGAGTATTTACCCTCCAGCTTAGAGCGGTTCCCTTTTCAGATATTGTTTTCTTTTTCACTTAAATCCGTATGGTTTCAGCTGCAAAGGGAAGGTAAGTCGAGCGAGGGGGTGCAGCGGCTCACCAGCGAAGGTTACGACGTATAATTAGCAGCACATTTCTCCTGGTTTTGAGTTGTCGCACTCCTCTCCTATGGCTATACCCTATCCTACCAGGCCAGGCATCGCGGCCGGGTAGCAGCAGGTGACGCGGTGGTTATCCCAGGCCTAGCTAGCTAGCGACAGCGGAGATAATGAAACCACTATCGCGCTATTTCCATCGTAATCCTTCCTGATTTAGCAAGCTTGGCTTCCAGGGCCGACCATCTGCGAAGCACAGGCATAAATAAAATTGTAACACTTTCATAAAATAATGCTTTCTTCATGCATCCGGGGAATAATATTCCGTGTGTGAAATTCAAGACTGGAGCGCGCGTCCGCAGTGGTATAATCCCCGCGCTCCTCAGTTCAAACCAATAATACCCAATATTGCTTCGAGTCTGAAAACCGTTCGTCTGACCTCAAGATACTGCCAGAGTCCTGGATTTAGTAAGGAAGTTACTAGGGCACAGATGTGAATGTCTCAGCAGCAAGCTCGTCTATGCGAGGGCATCGGCTATGTTATTCCAAGCCAAAGGTAATCGGGCTCGGTTGCGGTACATGCACGTGTAGACCTTTGGTCTCAGTGCGGGATCCAAACTCCTATAATGATAATGCACTCCTCGCCTTTTTTTGTCACCAAACACATTTCAGTCATTTACCCCAAAGTCGAGTATCAACACAAATGGGCGATAAGCGATAAACTTCTGTAGTGTTAGCTCTCAGCGACCAAAAGTTATTATTTAAGGGGGGCTATCTTGAGCACGAGAAAATAATCCACTGCGGCAGCGAATTAATAATAATCCGGCCTCTATTTTGACTGGAAGGTAAACAGGGGTAGGGCCCGCTCGTGTGCAAGCGAGAAGCCGGGTGGGTTAGCCGGGCGGTGTGTGATAATGTTATTAGCCGTGAATAGAGATGAGAAGAGCGGCACAACGTTTGCCCTGGCACTTTTCGCCTAATCCCGTCGCCAAAGACTTCTCCAAGTGTAATCAATGAGAGTTGAAGTGTTGACATATAATGTCAACATGTGGTGTACAGATCAAGAAAGTCTGTGCCTCTCTCTCTTGTTCTCAGTCATATGTTTAAATAGTTCTTGGTTCGCCAGATATAGAGGAGATAATCGACAAACTCCGTGAGGAAATAATCACAAAAACAGTTCAAATGTCTTTCCTCACATCTCCTCTCTGCTAAATTTGTATCTCTGCCCTGGATTGGTCCAATACACACAGCTCAGTCTGCATGAAATTATATATCACTGATTCCTTTTACGTTTCACTTGAATGCTGGATAGAAAATATATATCCTTCGTTGATAAACCGCCTGGGTTTTGCAACCTTCCTTCCGTCGTAAATGTCCCCGGTACAATGGCAGTAATTTCCCCGTAAAGTGGTCCTCTATTCACTTTTCGGCTTCGCTCCTCGCTACACACAGGGAGCTGTGTCAAATCCCATCAACCCGAGCAGACGACGTCGTAATGTGTGTTCGTGTGGCGCGAATTGGCCCCGCCCACTCGAACACTGACCGACTAATCCGTGATTGGCATGTTTCCAGCGCAGCCTGTGATTGGTCGCTTTCTCCGCCTGCCCCGTCATTTGACCAATGTTTCAATGAATGTGTGCCTCCAAGCGCTAAATTGCTTTGCAATGGTTGCGTTGTTGCGTACAAAAAGCAATACTGGGGTTGAAATAATACGAATGATTCTAGTTTTTCTTGTACTTGAAAATCGAATGTCTTTGCAACCCATTCCACTTACTCCATTGACGCGAAATTAATCTTATCGATCCTCATAATTAGTGCACTTAGTCTCTATAAACTCTCTAATGTAGAATAAGTTTTCGGTATGAAACCCATATAGTTCTCGACAGATGTTATTGTTGGTCTTTTCAGAGTTCTGCCTTTCGAAACATGGAAACAATACGTTTTTTTAAAAATAGAAGTATGTACCCAGGGGACAGGGTGAGCCTGTTAAAATGAGTACATGAGAATATGTTAACGAATAAGCCGATTCGATAAAGAGTTCAATTTGTAAGGCAAAGACTGTTCCTAGCAACCTGCATAAGCTTATCAAAGGTTTTCCCAACATAGCACCACAATGATGTAGGAATAATCGCCAGACAAAGAGCACACATATAATATTGTTGAATATTATTGTTAGGTAACTGATCTGTTTCATTTGTCCAGAGAGGTGGGAGGCCGATCAAAAATAAAACGGTGTTTATACGGGTATCACAATGTTGTTTCTTTATCTATTTTCCCGTGGGGAAGGGGGTGGGGTGGGTCGGGTGGCTAGTATAGGTTGGGCATTTCCCTATCCTATCCCTTCCAAATACTACCAGGTAACCGTAAATTGTTTAATAAAAAAAACCCCCAGGGTAGCCACTTCAGTAACGAACACTGTTCTTCCAGCGGGCCCTGCATAACATACCCATGTTATATACCAACACCTCCTTGTCATTACCCTATCAGACATCCCACAACATTATTGCAGGTACCCAGTATCTTTCATGACTCAGATGACCAGATGACTGATAGTACTATACACATCTAGTCGAATGAAGTTTTAACATAAGACTATGTATACGAGTAAGGTAACCTCGTTGGTTCTTTGAAAATCATCTAGTATTGTGAAACTATTTTACAACTCCTATTATAATTTCGCAAATATCAAATTCCTAGATTGAATTCGGAGTAGATGTGCATATATACAGTGCATTATTTAGGTAATGATTATGTCTGCAAACTATAGCTGGCAAACGGTGCTAGAATGTCACTTTTCGGTCCTACTAATTAGCGCGAACAAGTGCGAAGTATCTGCGAACAA
The DNA here is from genome assembly GCA_037951105.1 of Echinarachnius parma. Lineage (NCBI taxonomy): Eukaryota > Metazoa > Echinodermata > Echinoidea > Clypeasteroida > Echinarachniidae > Echinarachnius > Echinarachnius parma. Next base: position 19,095 of record JBAMJV010008977.1, on the reverse strand, counting down.
GCGCGAATAAGCCATCGATATTAGGGTTAGGGTTAGGGTTAGGGTTAGGGTTAGGGTTAGGGAACAAAATATGCGAACATAAGCACGAACGGGATTTAGCAAGTGCGAACGGGATTTCATATGCAAACAAATTTGTTCGCAGTAAATCCCGTTCGCGCTTGTTCGCAGTAATTAGTAATTGAGCGCAGCATTTACTAATTACTGCGAACAAGGGCATGCTATGCGAACGGGAAATTTGTTCGCAGTAAAAAATTTCGCACTTCTTCGCGCTTTTTCGCAGTACTTCGCACTTGTTCGCGCTAATTATGAGGACCCCACTGTTGTGAGTATCAAGTATTACGGGTAAAACAATTAGAGATGATCTTGTTTCATAACCAAATGATAAGGGCAGGCGCTATCATCATGATAATAGGTGAAACCAAACAACGTGTATTATTTTATATTTTATATGCTATTCCACAATTGCAACGCACAATTATCGCGAACAATACAAACGATAGTTATGAACAATTATCCGTCTACGTTCATCTGTTGTTTCCTTGTTTGTTCTTTTCGATTGGCGGAAGTGTGCTCGGTGGTCTTGCTCGTCGTGCCCAAATGCACTTGCGAAATTAGCAAACATAATTTAGATTATAGAAAAACATTTCTCCCTTGTTTTCCGAAATTAGGAAGGCGTGGAAAATTGAAAAGGCGTAATCCCCGAGTCGTGACGTGACAGTTCGCTTCAGACATGCAGGGGCGTAGCTTTTGGGGTTCAAGGGGTGCATGGGGCTACACCATTTGGTCAACACTCAACATTTCCATTATTTCGCAATGGACCCCCAAACCAAAACCTAAACAAAAAACCCCAAAACCATTACCCCGATCATAAACCTATAATCCTAAATCCCAATCCATGAAAGATCCTTACCCTAAGCCTGTACATTCTGATTTTGATACGAAACAAAATAGGAGACGACCAAAATGGGTGGAAACCAAGCGATTTACCCCGCAAGTTATTTATCCCACAATTGTCGTGTGCATGAAGTGAGAAATGAAAAGCAATATTTTCTCGTAATAATGGGCCAATCTCAAGATATTATTGTTTCCGATCCGAGCTGAAAGATGCCCTGTCAGACGGACTTGGCCTCCAATCGTTGCCTTTAGCCTTCAGGTCCTGGGTATTATGGCATAAACCGGTCATGAACCTACGCAGAGACTCATGGTCACAGATCAGAGTCAGATACACCTCTCTGTATACATGTACATGGTATAAAGGTTTGCAGTAGCACCATGTAAGATATTATATAGCAGGGATTTGGTGGTCCTGAAAAGGAATGTGTACAGTAATTCTTTCTTGGTTAGTCCGAAAAGGGACTGTGGTAGTCCTGGAAAGGAATATTGGGTAGTCCCACATCGCAGATATACGTTTATTGAAGGGAAGGGAAGGATGGGTACGGGGGGGGGGGGGGGGGGGGGGGAGGGCTCGACGTTTCGAGGTACGTCAGTATGGTCAAGACTCTCGAGATACTCCTTGCCTTAACCACGATAACCAACATGACCTGGGCCACGTTACAGAAATATATACAATCGCTTGTAAGTATACAATTAATCGTCAGCATGGTAAGTCTATTTTAGGTGATATAGGGCTAAGTATTACGTAACAATATATTATTTAAGTTGCCAACTAGGAAGAACTTCGTAGTTGGTGATAGAGATAACCATTATAATATAGTTGGTGACTAAGAAAACTTTGTGTTGCTTATTAATAGCCATATAAATATTCTTTTTTTAAAGACTTCGAATGAACTAAGTTTGTGCGAATCGATGATTAATTGGGAGCGAAATAGAAACGATCAAACGAGATGAGAAAGATCTGCAGAAGGTCGAGAAATAGGCATTAAAAAAGGCTCCTAGAAAACTTTCATAAAGTACTCTCGACAGTGGCCATGGGGGCGTAGCATGGTCCGACTGATCTTGGGGAGGGGGCACACCTAGCATGCGGTAGTATCTTGACGATATTTTCTTTAAAAAAACAAACACTTTTTGACCATTATCAGTTGAGGGCAAGTGCCCCTGTCCTCCCCCGTACCTACACCACTGGCTCTCGAACTTGGAAGTCATCTCGGGGTCTCCACCTTGTCCCCTCTTTCACCTCGTATACAGGGTTACGTTCACGGCCGCATACGAACTTTCTAACTCTCCCTATGGACACGAACTAGACCGACATTTTGCTTTATTCTGTCCTAAATGATCAACAAAATCACTTGTTACGCATATGTATTATAGCCTCGTATAAATGTCCATAAGGTTTTAATTTTTATCTTGAGAGATGAAATATGTGACAAATAATTTTCCTCGAATTCCGTATTTGTTGTTTAGTAGTTTGTTTATTTCGCCCCTGAGAAAACTCGGCAGATCTTATATTTTTTTTCATATTTTAAAACAAAGCTCGACATGCTATATTTACTGGATATCGTTTAAAGAATAAACGTTTTGAAAACATCTTTCAAACCATGGGCGTCGATACTTACGTAATACCTATTCATCAGGGGGGATGAATGAATAGATCATCCCCCTGATGAATGGGTATCAATGACAGATCGACGCCCATGTTTCAAACTAAGGGTGCCAGACATGCCAGCGATGCAAACTACACCATATCTGTTTGAGGAATATCCATCATGTCCATGGGGTTTCAATATTGTTCTCCGGCATGTTGAAAGACAACTATAATATAGACAAAATTGAAAGACAAAATCATAATGAGCCATCTTTCATTTCTATACAATATTATAGTGATTGCCACTGTTCTGTGTTTCCACTAAGCGTTCGAACTTGAATCAGAGGATCAAACCACAAACAGAGCGATATCAGTTTCTCAGCCATGTCAACCGCCAACTTTACTGCGATACCACAAGTTCTGCTCTAGACATGTTTCCGAGTCACATGTCGTCAGGATTTATACCTGATCTATTGATGGAAATCTCACGCACCGCTGATACCAACTTTGCCATTTCCATCATTTGTTTCTTTACATGCCTCTGTGGTCTATACAGTCATGGCCCTCATTTGTCGCACCTCATTCTAAACAAATAAATACGGATATTTTCGGAACCATTCGGACGATATTTCGCTCCTTTGCCGTTGCCAAGTCGTGCGCGGAATGCGGCTAATGCGTATTGTGCGTATCGCCTTGTCAATCTAGGATAATGAATGGATTCGCAGAGGTCATAATAATTATTGTTATGACACGGTGTGATTGGCAGCTTCCGATACATGTGGATAAGCTTGTTGTTGTGTCAATGGGTTCCTTTATGAAAAGAGGATTATACGATTATTATAATCTAGAAAATATTTATTATTCGTGCGTGTGTTTTTATAACGGCAATACACTACGCTGATACACTGGTTGTACATTTTTCTTCGGACTCGGTGGCCTAAGATTATATTAGCTCCCTCATCTTGCACGGATGCAATATCCACGTTGCTATCCCTAAACACAGTCAGTTATTATTTGTGTATATTTATGTGTTTGACATTATCAAAATTAAGTAATGGGAATGATCACATTTAATTATTGTACTTGTCATATCACAGCTCCATATTCATGATGACATACTGACACAATAGTCATCTGCGAACTAGTGAATTACGTTTATTTTCTTGAAACACCAAACTAAACATTATGTGGTCACTTCTACGCATGCGCGCCTCGGTCAGCGCGTAGCGTCGACAGTTTCGGTCGACAGATGAAGCCGTACGTGTAATATCGTAAGCTTGCAATATAGTCCAGTCAATATATGGTCTTGACCTCGGCAAAATTGCAACACGGGATTTTTTTTCGGAATTCTGTTCAGGAAACTCCCCTTAACAACCAAAAAAAAGTCCCAAGAAATCGAAGTTGCGGAAAGTGGTTTAATTTGCATAATATGCAAATTAGGTATTGTTTGAATGTAAAAATATTAAATTAATTGTTTAAAAATATTTATATACTATATTGACGCCAAAAAAGTATGGCAACCCAATATTAGGATCATAAAGTACACGATGAACGCATACCCGTACTAGTAATTACTACATAATTTGCATAATATGCAAATTAGGTATTGTTTGAATGTAAAAATATTAAATTAATTGTTTAAAAATATTTATAACCTATATTGACGCCAGAAAAGTATGGCAATCCAATATTAGGATCATAAAGTACACGATGAACGCATACCCGTACTAGTAATTACTACATAATTTGCATAATATGCAAATTAGGTTTCCCCCAAAAATCAAATATTCCATATTGTTGAACAAATAGACTTGATCGAGTGGATGCAAATGATAAAGCCTTTATATTTTTAAGGTCAGATATGAAACAGGTTAGGGTGACACGCAATCGAAACGTTAGCATGAAAGTACTTTGCATAATATGCAAATGAGCTATTGTTTGATTGGATCAATATGAAGTTCTGTATTGTTTGAAATGTAGATGCACTATAATAGCCAGAAGAGTGTGCACATCTTGTATCAAAAGCCAATATACCATAACACACGGTGACACGTATATCAGTTCAACATAATTTGCATATAATTTGCATAATATGCAAATTAATGTCCACAAAAATGGTAAAATATTGCACATTTTTATAAAAAAACGGACTTGTTGAGTGAATACAAACGATAAAACCTATATTTATCAGGTCAGTAGTACCAAGTATTTTTTTTAGACATCCTACCAAAACAGTAGGCCTGTAATTAAAGTGCCTTGCATAATATGCAAATGAGCTATTGAAACGGTTGCTGATAATTTTAGTTTTGATGTAACTTTGCATTTACAAATGAATGAAAACTATAGGCTACAGAATGGTAATCAATTTGTACCAAGTTCAACGAACACAGTCATGAGTCCAGTCAATATAGGGTCTTGACCTCGGCAAAATTGCAACATGGGAATTTTCTTCGGAATTCTGTTCAGGAAACTCCCCTGAACAACATAATAAAAGTCCTAAGAAATCGAAGCTACGGAAAGTGGTTTAATTTGCAATATAAATATAAGCTAATTTGCATATATCTGAAATGTGGTCAGGGGTCATTTTCTATTTAGGAATAGTACAATATTGATTAAAAAAACGATTATACTAGTGTAATATAAGGCAAGGAATCCATTAACGGTGCTCATTTGCATGTGTCGTATAGGCAACGCCCTAAAAGCCATGATGGCTGCCCCTAATTTGCATATTTATGAATATTATTGGTTTTAAGTGGTTACATCCTCTAATGAGCAATCATTCCAATATGTAGTGAAGCTATTTCAGATTAGTTGCCACCTTGGAAACCTCTATCAACGCATATAATTTGAATAATTGGGTTATTTACCTAATTTGCATATTCCCCCAAATTGAGTATATTGGGAACCCGGAAAGTAAAAATGACAAGTTATACCACCTTTCCAAGGTTTTGGGGGGCAACAAGTCCATTTTTTATACTTATTTCCATATAGCACCATGGCAACCTTCTTAAATCCAAGATGGCTGCTCCCTAAGTTTCACATGTAATGATACACAACTTCATTCTTTTGGTTATATTAGAACAATATTATATTTGTTGGACTCTCAATTATTCGAATTAGCAATCGGAATACTTAAATTTCAATGTGGTAACAGTGAACAAATTATGCTCTTAAACTAAATGCTGTTAAAGTGGCAAATAGCATTATCTCCTTTAAAACACCAAAGACGGCCATCTTGGATTTATGTGGGTTGCCAAGGTGATACGTCGAATTAAGTATCATAAATCGATTTCCTGACCCGAAAAACCTTGGAAAAGTGGTATTTCTCGTCATTTTTACTTTCCGGGTTCCCAATATACTCAATTTTGGGGAATATGCAAATTAGGTAAATAATAAAATTATGCTAATTATATGCATTGCTAGAAGTTGCCAAGGCGGCAACCAAGCTGAAGTATCTTTGATATACATTTAGAACACGATTAAAGAAAAAAACCAATAATTATTGCTTATTAGAGGCTGTAGCCAATGAAAACCAACAATATTCATAAATATGCAAATTAAGAAGCATCCATCTTGGATTTCAGGGTTTTCTCCATTATGGCACTCGCAAACGAGCACCGGAAATGGATTCCTTGCCCCAAAATACCTAAGAATATTTGTTTTAATTACTAGCGTACTATTCCTAGATAGAAAATGACCCCTGACCTTATTTCATAATTATGCAAATTTGCTAATTATCTTTATAATGCAAATTAAACCACTTTCCGCAGCTTCGATTTCTTAGGACTTTTTGTATGTTGTTCAGGGGAGTTTCCTGAATGAAATTTCGAAGAAAAATCCCATGTTGCAATTTTGCCGAGGTTACCCCCTAATATTTGGTAGATTGACTGGAGTAACAGCATACAGGACATAGTGCCTTCCAAATGTAGATGAACCTTCAAGGTGATGACCTACTTTATCAAACAGGGTTTGATAATAGATGTATAATATGCAAATTGCATCACAATGGATGGATTGTCTTGCTCCCATTGGGTGTCATAAACTTTGTCATTACCGACCTTGACAATAGAGGCTTTATCATTTGCATTCACTCAATAAAGTCTGTATTTGTTTTCAGAATATGAAATATCTACATCATAGGACATCTTAAATATGGTTAGTATGCTCCCATGGGAGTTGAGATGGTGCACAACGTATGCGGGTTTGAACTGTACCTGATGACTAATTGCAAGGGTAATAATACACCTCTGAATAGGGCACCCAGATTCATGGCGCTCTATAAATTCTATATTAATATTATTATTATTATTATTGTTGTTATTTTTATCTGTCTTTTGTGCAACTTAATTTGCATAATTATGCAAATTATATTGGTACTACTGTATAAGTAATGATATATGTGCGGTTTAGTATATTAGCTTTGGATAAAAGATTCGCAAACTTTTCAAGCTACAATCATACATCTAAAATTTCAAACAATACATAATTTCATTGGTCCATTTAAACAATAGCTCATTTGCATATTATGCTAATTACTTTGATAGTAATGTTTTGATTGTATGTCAAACTTTACCCTTTTTCATATCTGACGTTTAAAAAGATACTTTTTCATTTGCATCCTATCAATGAAGCCCATTTTGTAAACAAATATGCAATATTGTCTTTTTTTTAGAACTTAATTTGCATATTATGCAAATTAGGTAGCTATTATTAGAACGGACGTGTGTTCATCGTGTAGTTTGGGATACCAATATTGGGTTGCCATACTTTTTTGGCGTTAATATAGTATATAAATATTTTTAAACAATTAATTTCATATTTTTACTTTCAAACAATACCTAATTTGCATATTATGCAAATTAAACCACTTTCCGCAACTCCGATTTCTTGGGACTTTTTTTTGGTTGTTAAGGGGAGTTTCCTGAACAGAATTCCGAAAAAAAATCCCGTGTTGCAATTTTGCCGAGGTTACCCCCTTATATATGCTAGATTGACTGGACTAATAATCACATTTAATTATACCGTTTGATTATATCTTTAAACGTCTGTCAGAATGTTTATATTTTCTGGAGCCTCATCTGCCGCGCATCTGCAAATTTGTGTCTTCTCGCGAAACCGATATTCCCTCATTTTCTCGTCTACAAAATTCCACGCGCCTTTCTACGCGCGTCGACAGACGAAGTCATAATATTGTATTAAATTCATATAAACGGATGGTATAAACGGATTTTGCTTATTTGGTAATTTTGTATGCTTGCTGCAATTGCATCCCATTATATGTTTTTATCAGGCCTTTGTTTGATTGTAATTATCATCTTCCTACATGCTCACGCACAGATTTCTGGTGCTATATATTACAACAGGCCAATGTCACGATTGTGGTCACTTTCGCGCGTCTTGTCTTGCGCGTCGACAGACGTAGATCATGCTGCATGCATCACGTCGCTTATTCCGTATAGTATAAACAGCTAGTGAATGCGTCTCATCACTTTGGGTTGAATTTGCCTGGGTGTTGTGCTGGACGAAAACGGAAAATGCCTTTATAAAATGCTTACCAAATCACTACAAAATTAAACCGTAATTGTTTATAGCACAAAAATCGCATCTTTTAAAGATTGTCAATGAACAGTATGCGAAATATCTGAACGAATAAGAGTCTTTAGAACAATTAATTAATTAGCTAATACTGTAATTTTATGTTGGGTTATTAAACAAACAACGAACAAAACAAAACTGCATGTTCTCTCAGGCGATTTATTTTCGAGCTATTTTCGCAATCGCTGAAATTACTGTTGACTCTTGTATTGTGCGGAAGCGAGCCGGATCATCAGAATAATAGAATGCTAGAACAATCGCCATTGTGCCAAACACTGTCAATATTCTACTATTGACCCCAGATTTACTCACCTCGAACGAACAGTAGTCTGAGCAAACATGCTGAGTTCCCGCGATGGATCACGATTGTTGCATCGGGGAAACACTAATTTCAAATCAATTAAAAGTAAACAGACCTCTGAAACATCCAACTGTTGAAGTTCAATCGACACCCGCTAATCATTTTTGATGATATTTGTTGGAGACTTGAATTAAATTACACTGATCTCATGCAGTATCATTATTCACTGGTGTAACTTCATAAGGAGGATCGACAATGCTACCCCCCCCCCCCCCCCCTCGGCCGCCCCCACCCACTGCCGCTTTGCATCGTGTACATGCATTTAAATGCATCGGTGCACGAAGTCAGGCCGATCACCCCCCCCCCCCCCCCCTCCCCTCCCCCTCCGCCCCTTGCACTGTCTGGTAGATACTGCTCATAGCACTGGTTGTTGACGGACAAACAAACACACACACACACACACATACAAACATCCCTTTTTTCGTACACGCACACGCACTCACCACACACATAACCACACACAAAGATCCGATTTGCTAACAGCGATATGTTGTCTGGAAAGTTATAGTCCCCACTTCATCTGTTCATCGATTCGATCAGTAAATAACACTATTTTTTATCTGAGACAATAAAATATAAAATTGAAAATGTAATTGCATTAAGCACCATATTATAACCTAGTGTCCTTTCATCTAAACAGCTGGAATTTCAGACATTGTAAATAAAACATTAAAAGTTTATTTGTTTTAAAAAAGAAAACCATTTCCCCGAACAGCTGATATAAGCGGCCCCAAAAAGCAAAAACCTTTTCTATTCACCAAAGGTCCTACTCCTTGGTGACCCCAGTTTTACCAGGGAAAAGGTTTGGCCGCCCCGCCGCCCTTTCTCCTTTCTTATAATAATTGTAAGACTTTGGTCCAATTTTACAGTATTCTAAAATGTTAGAATTTAGAGAAAAAGATCCATGCATTCTTGGTTAAAATGGAAATTATTGTATATCGAAACAGTTGAAATGAGCGGCCGAAATCAAACATTTGAGTTCTCTCTATAGGCCCTGCTCCATAGCGACCCCATCATACACCAATTCCCATTGCCAATTTACCATCACAGTAAATCATGTTGCTCCACAACAATTATGAATACATACTTGAGATAAAAGTGTTCTATTTAATACATGGGTGGCATTGAAATTATGTTCAGATGATTTAAGAGTTCTATTAAACGAGATAAACTGTTTTTGCTATAAATTATGATTGTACTTTATGACCCCAATTTGAAATTTTTTTTTTTTTCATACCCTGTATACTTTCAAGACAAAACTCTACCATGCAAGGACAAATGGAACGTGGTAAATTACGAAAGATGCTGGCATTAACCATCTGTGTCACGTTTAAAAAGTATATAATCTGTTAATAAGTTGATGCTTGTAAAGGGTAACGATAAAGGAAAGTGTGTTTACCACCACTTGACCAGAATATCAATAAAGTTGCCAATTTACAATGATCATAGTCAATCATGTTGCACCACAACAATTATGATCACAACAATTATGATTACATACTTGAGATAAAAGTGTTCTATTTAATACATGGGTGGCATTGAAATATGTTCAGATGATTTTAGAGTTCTATTTAACGAGATAAACTGCTTTTGCTTTAAAATCCCCAATTTAAAAAAACATTTTTCATACCCTGTATACTTTCAAAGACAAAACTACCATGCAAGGACAAATTGAAAGTGGCATTACGAAAGAAGCTGGCATAAAGTTAAAGGGGTTATTCCGGGCCTGATAAAACCATTCGTTATTTGAATAAGCAGAATAAGAGGCATAATTGGTGAAAATTTGATCAAAATCAGACAAGAAACACGGGAGTTATACCTATTTGACATCATGTAGTAATGAGCGATCGTTTCAAAATTGCCGCCATATGCAACATCATTGACGAGCAACTCGCCATGGCTTTAGTACATGAAAAATACACTTATTTCTCATTTTCGTTGCTAAAAATTAATTTTTCTCTGCTTGTTTTTACGAATTCATAGAAGAATATCGATGGGCCAACCTCTTTGGAATTTGTAAGCTCATAAATTTGCTTTGTTATTAAGAAAATTTAAATTTTGTAACATTTCCATGTAGAAGTCAAAATGGCTGCAGCTCGCAAGTGACGTCACGATCGATAGCAATTGCGAACGATACTAAAAATCGGAGCAAAGTTCATCCTGTCATAACTTTTTATTGCTCTACCGTTTTGGCTCAGATTTTCGATCATGATTCTTCATATTCACTTCATTTTATAGCAAACATCACATTTCTGGGGTGGAATTCCTCTTTAACCCATCTGAGTACCATTGTCACTAGTAGTGTTTAAAAAGTATATAATCTGTTAATAATTTGATGCTGTAAAGGGTACGAAGTAACATCATCACGATAAAGGAGTGCGTGTTTACCACCACGTGACCAGATTATCAATAAAGTTATATTATTATGCTCCAGAGTTTCTCCGCAATCATGGCAATAGACTACATGTGCGTGAATCTACGGGGAATCTACACACTTAGAATAATGTGAGTTTAGGTCCTTGTTTATAGTCTTCTCTCCCTTTCTGTCCATCTCTCTCTCCATCACTGGTCTGGGAGGGGAGGGGAGCTAACCTTGGTGGCTGCTGGCCAAGCTAGTGTGAGATGATTTATTGCATAATTCAAGTGACTTGGGTGCGTTGTTTATGTTTTAGGGAGGACATTATGTATGGGTTTCGATGATGTATCAGAGAGTGGGTAAATTTGTAGAGATAAATACATGTATGTTCAATATAGTGGTGAATATCACCATGTGCTCTCCCTCTTTTCTGCTGGCCTGCCTTAGTGAGAGGGTGCTTTGTATTCCGAGCTCCTCAAACGCCAGAAAGCCCATGCATTTGATTTGTTTTCACCTCCTTGGAAGAAAGCCATGGGCGATTATATGGAGAAATGTTTTATTCCACTACTGTCTTATGCTTGACAGGACTATACATGTACTTGTAACTTGATATTGTTACATGTTTGTTCCACGGATATCGCTGTTTAACGTTAGACAGAACTACTTGTGTTTTCAATAATAGCCAGACAGTATAATTTCATTAATTTGTACCATTGCTGCACGGATTGTACATCTGTTGGATTAAACTTGAGGACACATTTGAGGACATGGTTTTACTGAATGTCGGATGCTTTGAACTGAAGGTGATTTAGTTTAATGAGTCCGTTGAGCCGTGGAGGAGAACGGTTTGCAGAAAGCACTTGAAATATCGATTTGGAGAGTTGAATGCTGGCTTATTTGACCCACTGCGGTGTATCTGGGCATCACCGGGAGATCATCGGGACATCATCGGGACCTCCCTGGACTTCATCGAGACCGATTTCGCTGGACATTGAGATCGACCTGGTTTGGTGGAATTCATTGCGACCATGTAAACGTCTGGTGCACAATTTAGGGACTGTATTTTTTAATTGATTGGCCAACCCCATCGCTCATAATTCGTTTTCCGCGGACTGATAGATCTTTATTTCTCAATTGTTGTATTATTATATTTTGTTCAATAAACCTCTTGCCCGAGGGTAACACGACTTTAATTTCTTATCGTGCCTCTTTTGATGCTTTATTTGTCTTATTCGGAACAAATGGGAACAAAATGCGACCACGAAGGGACTCGAACCCTCAATCTTCCGATTCGAAGTCGGACGCCTTATCCTGCATTAGGCCACGCGGCCAACTCCCACAAGCAAAATTCTAAATTTACAAATAAATCTGTAATTTACATATAAATCCCCCCCCCCGCCTGGCCCCCCCCCCCCAAAAAAAAAAAAAAAAATCTACACATAGGCTAATCTATTAACAAGAATTTAATTGTACAGCTAGCTATATCCATATTATATTTACTTTGCTTTAATCTACGCAGTATTCCTGCTTTGTACTAAAATGTAATACTTTAAACTGAAAATTGAACTGGGAACTTACAATTATAAAACAAAATAAGTCATTGCATGATACAGTCATGTACTTTTGAAAATGCATACAAATTGCGACCACGCGGGGGGGGGGGGGGGGGGGGGGGGAGGGACTCGATAATCGGAGGCCTGGCCACGTGGCCAACTCCGAATATAAGTAACGTAAATTTGCAATGAATCTTCCATTTACATATAAATCTCCGCCCCACTCTAAAAAAAAGAAGAAACATGATAATAATAATTCCCTTGTAAGATTGGATCATTGCATAATATACATGGACCATATTGTGCAAAATCAATACATTACTCTTAATTTTTTCCCAAAAGAGATATATATTTATAGCCTATTTGAGACTTCAATCATTATACCAATTTCATTGTAAGATTCTTAAGAATATTATGTGAGATTGTCATAGAAAAGAATAATGTTTACCCAGTAAAAACAGAAACAAATCAATGTCCTGATTTTATCCCGATCGTTCGCGTGAAGTATCCCGAATTCGGATACTTTGGACGAGTGCGTATCCGAATTCGGATACGCATGATAATGGTCGAAAACGTCCATACACTTTTTATGCAAACGATCGGAAATTGAAAATTTATCTTGGATCTTAAAAATATATTATGCAAAAAAGTCACTATGATGATACTTTTGAAAAGGCAGCGTATGTGAGCAACAAAAAAAAAAAATACGACCACGATGGGACTCGAACCCACATCTTCCGATTCGAAGTCGGACGCCTTATCCATTAGGCCACGCGGCACCTTCCACATGCTTTAATGTGTGTTAACATATATATATAAACTAGGATAATTTCGAGTACTAGTCCTTGTCACTATCAAAATCCATACATTTTTATCAACGTGTACGGTCATGACTAAATACATCACTCTCAGTGGCGTAGCGAGCGATGGGGGGGGGGGGGGGGGGTCCTGGGCCCGAAGTCCGTCCCCCCCCCCCCCCCCCCCCACCATAACAATTTTTGGTTAAATCAACGTAGTACTGTAGTACTATCAAAGTACAATTTTTATCAATGTAGAACTGTCATGACTAAACAGGGGCCGCGGAACCGGGGGGGGGGGGGGGGGGGCTGGGGCTGCAGCCCCCACTTTTTTGGCTTAAAACAAAGAAATACATAAGCACAAAATAATATTATAACAAATAAAATGTGGTCACTTTCAAAACCTTTCCGCGCCCCTGCTAAATACTTCCCTCTCAGTGGCGTAGCGATGCGAGGGGGGGGGGGGGGGGGCACCTTTTTTTTTTGGGGGGGGGGGGGGGTGGTGGGGGTTTGTATTGTTTGCTTGTTAGCCGGTAGTTTTATTTGCGGGATCACAGGTTTCGCCCCCCTCCCCCCTCCCACTTGGATAGTTTCCTGGCTATACCATTGTTTCATCTTCACCGAAGTCCCCCTACCCCTCCACAATTGTTATCACGTAGTACTATCATGACTATCATGGGGGTCCTGGGACCGAGGTTCCCCCCCCCCCCCCCAACACTATTTTTTTTTTTTTGCTTTTGTTGTTTTTTTTTTTTTTTTGTTGGGATCGCAGTAGAAGCCCCCCCCCCCACCCCCCCCTTCTCCCCATTTTAATAATTCCTGGCCTATGGCATTGTTTCATCTACACCTAAGTCCCCCCTACCCGTCCACAATTGTTATCAACGTAGTACTATCATGACTATCATGTAGTACTATCAACATGGGGTGGGGAGGGGGGGGGGGGGGGTCTGGGCCTGAGGTTCCCCCCCCCCCCCCCCCCACATTTGTTTGTTTGTTTGTTTGTTGTTGTTTCTTTTGGGGGAGGGGTCTTGTATTGTGCTTGCTTGTCAGCCGGTAGTTTTATGTGTGAGATCGCAGGTAGAAGCCCCCCCCCCCCCCCCCCTCCCTCTCCACTTTGATAATTCCTGGCTATGCCATTGTTTCATCTACACCGAAGCCCCCCCCCCCTACCCCTCCACAATTGTTATCAACGTGGTACTATCATGACTATCATGTAGTACTATCAACATGGGTGGGGAGGGGGGGGGGGGGGGGGTCCTGGGCCGCGAGGTTTCCCCCACCTACAATTTTATTTTTTATTTTTTATTTTTATTTTTTTTTGGGGGGGGGGGGGGAGGTGTCTTGTATTGTGCTTGCTTGTCAGCCGGTAGTTTATTTATGGGATCGCAGTAGAAGCCCCACCCCCTCCCCACTTGAATAATTCCTGGCTACAATCAACACCAAAAATGTAAATGGCATCAGCATAATGTAATAAAATTATGCATTTTGATTGTATTACTACGAGGGATTTACCTCCAAAATTATTGATGTTAATCATAAAATCACATAGTTGTATGTGGAAGCTGGCCGCGTGGCCTATAATAATGGATACGGCCGTCCCACTTCGAATCGGAAGATTGAGGGTTCGATTCCCTTCGTGGTCGCACTTTTTATTTTCGATTTGTGCTCACATACGTTTCCCTTGTGTGTGATGAATTAATTTTGTTACTCTGATGTTTGGAACACGTGTTTTCTTCTTCTTCAGTTACAGATGAGTAAACCATTATTCTACGAACGTCGGACGGCATTTAGATTGACATTTGACCGTGCTTTTGGTTGATCAATATCTCGACTGTGCATTCAACTGAGGAAACTTGCATGATAATTGTGTTTTTTCTTTGACTTCTGAAGAAGAAATAAAAGGACATTTCAATCGGTGGCAGACTAATAAGCTAATGTGATTTGAATGAATATGAACCTGGTGATTTGTTGTTGTGTATAATCCGTACACGTGTACACTCGTTATGTGACATGACGTGATGTGGCGTGACGTGGCGTGGCGTGACGTGACGTGACGTGGCGTGACGTGACTGACAATAAAGGCGGATTATGTGCGATTTGAACGACTGATGAGAAAACCATTATTTTATTGACATAATTAGGCTGATATCATAGATATGATAGAAAGGCGTATTATGTACGACCATTACTTTAGCAATGCTATAGTACGATTTAGTTCGCTTCTTTCTTTGTGTACCTTGACTGACACAAGCTTTGTGCTTGGAGAAGATGAACGTATCACGTTTTCTTTTATATATTGTAAACAGAATAACCCTCGAATGAAATTAAATTCGTCTCACATTTTTATTAATTTTGTCCGTAAGTTTATTTTCTCTGAAAAAAATATTACGGATAGTAGCGTTAATGTCGTTACGAGATACTGGCAACTTTCATTCGACAATATGGGATCGGATTGTGACTTTTGACTTTACTGTCACGTTTGTTGACATAATAGATAATTGGGAATACATACAATAATGTGCTTTGGTTTAAATTCAAAGTTGTGCTTTCTAAATACTTTGGTGACAGTTTTAGGTCATATATAGTGATCCAGCTATCGGTACTTTCCTGAAAATGTACCGTGACGTGACGTGACGTGACGTGACGTAATGTGACATGCGTATGACTGTCAGATATATCCCTTGTCATGCTTGTTATAGTTGGGCCTTTATATCCCACATTCAAATTTGTACGCTGTTATAAATATATTGATAATATGTTTGAATTATTCGTGTTTGCTTCTTCTTATTCTTTTTTTTTTAACTGCAGCTGTTTCCAGTTATACAGGGTGGCCCCAAAAACGTAACGGGGTACTTGCCACAATAAAGACACATGATGCCCGTCATAGCATCGATTAACGATCAACGCGTGCGCCATATGCATTCAGCTGTGTAGGGGGAAAAGGGGGGTAATGGCGCACACATTGATTGTTAGTCGATGCTATGGACGGGTATAGTAAGTCTTATCATGTGTCTTTATTATGGCAAGTAACGGTTCCGTTTTTTGGGGGGCCACCTGGTATAGGGAGAGGTTCCATTTCAACCTGCGGCCTCGGATCTGACTTTTGACTTTAATGTGACGCCTAGCGAACACACAGTTATTTCACCAAAGGAAAAGAGGGGGAAAAAAAAGTAAGAAAAGAAAACGTGCGTTTGCTTCCAAAAGTTTTCTTCTTATTATCATTGGTTGTTCATGTTGTTGATTTGTTTGGAGGCATACCCGTCGGTTATCCGGAAGCAAGCAACGTGTTAATCCCATCCTTCGAGGTCGGATTAGGATCCGACTAAAAAAGCGAAAGAAAAAGAAAATATAAGACTTTAGAAGAAAAAAAAGGAAAAAGGAAAAGAAAACATAACATAAGCGGAGACGAACGGGGGAAATCGGTTTTAGGGAGGCTAAGAAAAGTTTTTCTTTGGCGTTACTGCAAACAAAACCGTGTTTGCATTTGACATGTTTGACTCTTGGATGTAATGGCATGGCGAGGCTTGAGTTATTAAAGGGTGGTTCACATATTTTGGTTTAGTAACCCGGATGTAGGATTCCTATTTTGAGTATATCACAATCATAATTATACATGTATGGTTCTTTGTCATCATTAAAAAAATTAAAACTACAATCGAACAAATCGAATCTGTCATACAAATAAGGGTGTTGTGATTTTGTAAGGACTTGTACTATCATGACTACTGATAATTCGATTCCCGGCGAAACCTATGTTTCTTTGCTCATTTTCAATCATTTGATAATTAACATGAAATCTCTACATTATGATTACAGTGGGACCGCGTTGTAAAGAGCTCTGATATAGCAAATTCCTTTTATAACAATGTTATTATTTTCTGTTTTTTTACCCTGATATAACAAGATAATGTGCATGTTCCCAAGCATCTTATTGTTACAAGTCTATACTGTACAACATGACATACTCAAATATCAATGTATGATCTTCTCAATGTATGATCTTCTCAATGCACATGAGCCGCTTTGAAGCAATGCTCTCCAGGGAGTGGAGATGGCGCACACAATGTGTGCTGGTTTGCATTGTATCCTACAATCGGGTATACTTTATAGTGTAAAAGCGCTTGGAGATGATAATTGTATCATATAGGCGCTATATAAATCGAACCTATATTATTATTATTATTATTTCATCTAATCGGTCATAATTATGTTGAAATTTCGCCCTGACGAGCTTTATACGTCATAATAATCAATGGAGAATCGTATCTTTAGAAAAAAAAATAATAATTGAGAATCAATAAATTTGATTTGAATTGAATTGGTTTTTGAACATTGACTGGTTAAGATTCCATCGATGTTTGATGCCTGGTTGTTTTACACATCGTTGGGCCAGGGTTCTCAGCAATGTGCTTTGAACGTTTGGGTGGGGATTGGGATGGGGGATGCGAAGGGGGCTGAGACCCTCTCCAAAAAAGTTTTTCGCGACTCGTTCATCTATTGAACTCCTTGTTTGTAGTTTAACATCGCGTATGTATATAGCCAATTCAGTTGACCAATCATTAATCAATGTTTACCTCTTAATCTAACCCAGTTTCTTTATCCCTCTTCTGCGCCATTTCTCAGCAACCTCATTGGTTTGCATATCACGTTCTATGAGGAGCTATTCACATATTGGTTCATGGATTATACCATGCAGTTACCGCTTTCTTTCTTTCTTTCTTTCTTTCTTTCTTTCTTTCTTTCTTTCTTTCTTTCTTTCTTTCTTTCTTTCTTTCTTTCTTTCTTCTTTCTTTCTTCTTTCTTTCTTTATCAGCTCTTTTTCATCACGGTTCTATTGCGTGTTCACACCGCCATAGTTATATGTCTGACCGTCACCAAGTCTTGGCTAAACTGAATAATGATATGTTTCCATCACTTTAGCCTCAAAACTCAGTTAATATTATCATTTTACAAAGACACAACTTAACGCTAAGTGGACTTAACAATTATGGATAGCCAATAGTTTCTTTGTAAAATTGTTGAAACAAGTTCTTTAAACAGGCCTAACATTTGGGGGGAAAAATAAACATTTTCTTTTATCAAAGAGACTTCAAGTTATTGATGTGAAATGTTTGGAAAGTTTAAAATATTCGCGTATAGAGTTCACGGAATGAATCCGATTCTCGATATAAAATGTATGGTGTTGACCAAATTGGATTTAGACAAAGTTGGCATTATACTAAATGACATGAGACCAAACTGATACATGTACAAACAAAAAATCATTATATATTAAATCATGATAATATGAGTTCGAATAGAGTTCCCGGGATTAACCCAATTCTCTTGAGGTAAGTGTAGACACAGCGTTGGTCAATGAGGGTATGTTTGAACGGAAGTGACATATTTCTGAGAGTCGTGTGAAACGCGTCATTTATAACATAACAGTTATGCTTCATCATGTTCATCATGTTCATAGAGAATATATGTGACCGGCAATATATACAAAAACCCTGCACTTGTCGGTAAAAATCAAAAGGTAGATTTTCAAACCATTAGAAAGGCCTCATCACAAGCTTTCATTTGATGATTTGTTCTAACTAATTGTCCATAATTGGCGAGATATGATTGTTTAAATTTTACAATCATAGGTCTTTTACACACATTGTGTGAACTTAAAATGCCAATTTCTTCAAACACGAATTACCGACAAGTGCCGGGTTTTTGCTATAGCCGGTTCACGATTGTCGTGGATTAGTAAATTCTCATTTAAGGTGATGTTCTTCGGAAAGTGAATTGATGTCTACAAAACTAATGATATTACAAGAAAATATAGGCATATCAATATTTCCTCTTTCTCAATGTTCTCTCTAGTTCTGCCCACGACTTTCTATTCTAGCACTTCTAATCAACTTCTACCTCTGATATGCCCAATACATTGATATCACGTGATCTCCCTCTTTACTTTTCAA